>JAJPUD010019852.1:0-25775 GCA_023553655.1 Myrmecobius fasciatus
TTACCTGGAAGATTGCATGAAGAATCTCAAAAGAGAGCTAGAAGAAGAATGGGGAAATAAATTGAGATCAGTGCAACAGAGATATCAAAAACTGGAAAATAGGACTGGTGAATTGGAAAAAGAAATAATGCAATGAAAAACAACATTGGTGAATTGGAAAAAATCCCCAATTCACTGGAAAATAAAAATGGCGAATTGGAAAAAGACAACAATTCACTGAAAAACAAAATTGGTGAATTGTAAAAAGACAACAATTCACTGAAAAACAAAATTGGTGAATTGGAAAAAGACAACAATTTACTGAAAAATAAAACTGGCAAAATGGAAAAAGAATGCATTGAATCAAGAAATTCAATTGGCCAGCTACAAAAGGAGCTAAAAAAGATAACTGAAGGAAATAATACTTTAAAAATTAAAATTGAACAAATAGAAGTAAATGACTCAATAAGACTTCAAGGATCAGTCAAACAAAAACAAAAAAAAATAAAAAAAAGAAGAAAATATGAAATATCTACTAAGAAAAACAACTGACTAGGAAAACAGATCCAGGAGAGGATTATCGGACTCCCTGAAAGCCACGATAATAAAAAGAACCTGGATGTTATCTTCCAGGAAATCATGAAAGAGAATTGCCCTGATGTTTTAGAATCAGAAGGCAAAATTGGCATTGAAAGAATACACCAAGCACCTCCTGAAAGAGACTCCAAAATTAAAACCCCAAAGAATATAGTGGCCAAATTTCAGGACTATCACACCAAGGAAAGGATATTGCAAGCAGCTAGAAAGAAACAGTTCAAATACCAAGGAACTGTAATTAGAATTACACAAGATCTGTCAGCTTCCACATTAAAGGATCAAAGGGCCTGGAATCAGATATTCTGAAAGGAAAACGAACTTGGATTACAGCCAAGAATAAGTTATCCAGCTAGAATGAGCATCATCTTCCAGGGAAGAAGATAGTCATTCAATGATACAGGAAAATTTCACCTATTTCTAATGAAAAGACCAAATCTGAACAAAAAATTTGACCTCCAAGTAGAGAACTCAAGAGAAGCATAAAAAGGTAAAAAGGAAAGAACTCTTGAGAACAATATTTCTACTATAAGTATCCTTAAAGAATGGGGGTATAATTTGATTTTTCTTTGATAATAATGGAAAAGAAATTAGAGGTGGAAGGGATACCATACTGAAAAAGAAAAAGGGGGGGGAGGAGGCAAAATAAAGTGAAAATAAAGGAGGTAAAATAAGCAAAATCTCATAAAGAGACATAGAAGATCTAATATAATTGAGGGAAAGAAGGGAGGGTGATGAGTTTTGTGTAAACCTTACTCTCATTAGATTGGACTCTAAGAGAGTACATCAGACACATTTGGCTTCAAAGAAAGGCCTGACCCTCCTTGTGGGAAGGTGGAAGGGAAAGGAGAAAAGGAAAGGGATAAACTAATAGAAGGATTAGGGGAAAGGTATAAAGGGGAGGGAGGGACTCTAAAGGGGGGAGGAATATTGGTGGGAGGTGGTCATCAAAAACAAAGTACTGGGGAGGGGGAAAGGGAGAGAGGGGAAAGGGAAGAGAAAATTACAACTCTGGATAAATAAGATGGCAGGGAATACAGATATAGTTATTTTAACTGTGAATGTGAATGGGATGAACTCTCCCATAAAACGGAAGCGGGTAGCAGACTGGATTAAAAGCCAAAAATCTTACAATATGTTGCTTATAAGAAACACATCTAAAACATAGAGATGCATACAGAGTGAAGGTAAAGGGCTGGAGCAGAATCTTCTATGCTTCAGGAGAACAAAGAAAAGTAGGGGTACCAATCCTTATCTGGGATCAAGTAAAAACAAAAATAGATCTAATTAAAAGAGATAAGGAAGGAAACTATATTTTACTAAAGGGTACCATAGACAATGAAATGGTATCAATACTAAACATATATGCACCAAGTGGTATAGCATCCAAATTCCTAGAGGAGAAACTAACAGAGATGCAAGGAGAAATAGACAGTACAACTATACTAGTGGGGGATCTCAACCTTACTTTCTCAGATAAATCAAATCACAAAATCAATAAGAAAGAAGTTAGGGAGGTAAACAAAAGGCTAGAAAAGTTAGGTACGATAGATCTCTGGAGGAAATTGAATGGTGATAGAAGGAATATACTTTTTTCTCAGGGGTTCATGGAACTTATACGAAAATTGATCATGTGTTAGGGCAGAATTAAATGCAGAAAAGCAGAAATAGTAAATGCATCTTTCTCAGATCATGATGCAATAAAACTCACATATAATATAAGGCCAGGAGAAATTAGACCACAAGTTAATTGGAAATTAAATAATCTAATCCTGAAGAATGAATGGGTGAAAGAGCAAATTATAGACACAATTGAAAATTTCATCCAGGAGAATGACAATAATGAGACAACATACCAAAATTTGTGGGACATGGCTAAAGCGGTTATAAGGGGTAATTTTATATCTCTAGATGCTTACTTGCATAAAACAGAGAAAGAGAAGATCAATGAACTGGGCTTATAGTTAAAAAAGCTAGAAAAAGACCAAATTAAAAACCCTCAATTAAATACCAAATTGGAAATTCTGAAAATTAAAGGGGAGATCAATAAAATTGAAAATAAGAAAACTATCAAATTAATAAATAAAACTAAGATTTAGGTTTATGAAAAACCCAACAAAATAGATAAGCCTTTAGTTAATTTGATTAGAAAAAGGAAAGAGGAAAATCAAATTGTTAGTCTCAAAAATGATAAGGGAGAACTTTCCTCCAATGAAAAGGAAATTAGAGTAATAATTAGGAGTTTCTTTGCCCAATTTTATGCCAATAAATTTGATAATGTAAATGAAATGGAGGAATACCTACAAAAATATAGATTGCCAAGGTTAACAGAAGAGGAAATAAATTATTTAAATAGCCCTATTTTGGAAAAAGAAATAGAACAAGCTATTAATTAACTCCCTAAGAAAAAAATCTCCAGGGCCAGATGGATTTACATGTGAATTTTACCAAACATTCAAAGAATAATTAATCCCAATACTATATAAACTATTTGAAAAAATAGGGAAAGAAGGTGTACTACCAAATTCCTTCTATGACACAGATATGGTGCTGATAGCTAAACCAGGTTGGGAGAAAAGTGAGAAAGAAAACTATAGACCCATTTCCCTAATGAATATTGTTGCAAAACTTTTAAATAAGATTCTAGCAACGAGATTACAGAAAGTCATCCCCAGGATAATACACCATGACCAAGTAGGATTTATACCAGGAATGCAGGGCTGGTTCAATATTAGGAAAACTATTAGCATAATCAATCATATTAATAACCAAATTAATAAAAAACCATATGATTATCTCCATAGATGCAGAAAAAGCCTTTGATAAAATCCAACACCCATTCCTATTAAAAACACTGGAGAGTATAGGAATAAATGGGCTTTTCCTTAAAATGATTAGTAGTATCTACTTAAAACCTTCAGCAAGCATCATATGTAATGGAGTCAAACTAGAACCATTCCCAATAAGATCAGGAGTGAAACAAGGCTGCCCACTGTCACTATTATTATTTAATATTATCTTAGAAATGTTAGCTTTGGCAGTAAAAGAAGAAAAAGAGATTAAAGGAATTAGAGTAGGTAATGAGGAAACCAAATTATCACTCTTTGAAGATGACAAGAGGATATACGTAGAGAACCCTAAAGACTCAACTAAAAAACTACTAGAAACAATTTGCAACTTTAGCAAAGGTGCAGGATACAAAATAAATCCACATAAGTCATCAGCATTTTTATATATTACCAATAAAGTTCAACAGCTAGAGATACAAAAAGAAATTCCATTCAAAATAACTGTTGATATTTGGGAATTTATCTGCCAAGGGAAAATCAGGAACTATATGAACTAAACTACAAAACACTCTCCACACAAATAAAATCAGACCTAGTCAATTGGAAAAACTTAAAATGTTCATGGGTAGGCCGAGCGAATATAATAAAAATGACGATACTACCCAAACTAATTTACTTATTTAGTGCCATACCAATCAAACTCCCAAGAAATTATCTTACAGATCTAGGAAAAAATAGTAGCAAAATTCATTTGGAAGAACAAAAGGTCAAGAGTTTCAAGAGAATTAATGA
Organism: Myrmecobius fasciatus; assembly: GCA_023553655.1. Taxonomy (NCBI): domain Eukaryota; kingdom Metazoa; phylum Chordata; class Mammalia; order Dasyuromorphia; family Myrmecobiidae; genus Myrmecobius; species Myrmecobius fasciatus. The sequence goes on from JAJPUD010019852.1 coordinate 4,155, forward strand.
TAAAAATGATGGTGGACTTGCTGTACCAGATCTAAAACTATATTACAAAGCAGCGGTCATCAAAACCATTTGGTACTGGCTAAGAAATAGAGTAGTCGATCAGTGGAATAGGATGGAATCACAAGACAAACTAGGCAATAACTATAGCAATTTAGTCTTTGATAAACCCAAAGACCCCAGCTTCTGGGATAAGTACTCACTATTTGACAAAAACTGCTGGGAAAACTGGAAACTAGTGTGGAAGAAATTAGGGCTTGACCCACATCTAACACCACATACCAAGATAAGATCTAAATGGGTTCATGATCTGGATATAAAGAGTGATACTATAAGCAAATTAGAGGAACATAGGATTGTTTACCTCTCAGACCTATGGAGATGGAATAAATTTATGTCCAAAGAAGAACTGGATCTCCTAATTGAAAACCAGATAGATAACTTTGACTATATTAAGTTAAAAAGTTTTTGTACAAACAAAAAAACGTTCTATGCTTTAGTTAAAATACTGGAAAATATTTCTTAACATCCTTGACTCCTACCTTAAAAGGGGAAGAAACCTAACTTTTTTCTGTGAACATGAGCTCTGGTCAAGCTGGAGGCAACAGTTAGCTAATTAAAATTAAAGAGCTGTTAAAATGATATTTTAGCAGATTCTCAAAATTTTGAAAGCAATGATTAAAGAGTTCTCCATTTTAAGATTGAAAGGAAAAAAAACCCTAAAACACTAGGGATAATTCTAAGAATTTACCCCATTCTGAAAGAAGGAAGTGAAAAACAAAAAGAAAAATTAGATAAATAGCAAGCACTTTTTCCTTCCTTGACTCTTATCTTGTCTGAAGTCCCCTTTTGCTCCATTGAGAAAGTACCCCAGAAGGTATTATGGAACCCTCTATACAACTCTGATCACTCAGCAGGCTCCCCTCCCCAGAATCCTGAGTGCATCTCAGCTATAGAGATTGCTAACAAGATGGATATAGCCCAAGTTCCTCTGTTTGAAAACACCTCTTATCTCAGATCAGATTAAGAGAATGCTAAAGAACTGCACAAAAACTTAGATCTTGTCTCACCTGCAGAAATGGGGGAAGTTGTAACAGCAGTGGGTACCCCACACAATGTAACCCAAACATTACCTCAACCAATCTTGGGAGAATAGAGATGGAGTGTGAGTAAGGTCTCATGGTCAGCATTCCCTGAACCCTGATACTTGAAACTACCACATCAAAGGGAGATCCTGGCATCAGTCACCCAAAGCTTCAAGAGGTTTTGTTCAGCAACTGCCTGGGAAGAATCCAGGTGCCTCTAAAAGCATTAAACAGGCTAGTGCTAGCTGAGAAAGCTAGGCAGACTCTGCATTTGGTAAGCCATCTGTTTCAGTTGTAGATGTGTTTTGGTTATGTAATTTATGGAAAATTATTTTATCTCTGCCCTGCTTTCTGATTTGTGAAGAGAAATAATGATTATTGTTGTGAAGATTATATAAATGCAAAAGTTCTTAGCATAAAATAAATGCTATATGAATGTTAACTGCTTTATTGGATATAATTGCTTCATATTTGATAACTTTACATGGGTTTTTAGTTGTGACCAACATACAATGCCAATTTTGAGATAAATGATTTGTGTGTATGCAAAATAATTTGGAAGTAAATTCAATTAAATTAAGCAAAGTCAGCTAAATTAGCTGGCCTTCTTCCCAGGACTAGGAGGACAGTGCATGAAGGAAACAGAGTCTCTTTCTCATTCTTCCATCTTCCCTTCTTCCATGATGTAACAGGGATACATAGAGGAGGGGTGAGAGGGAGAGAAAGAAAATACACTCACTTCAGTAAAATTTGTTATTTGAGACATTATAGTAAAAGCAGTTTTAAAGGAATTGTAATCAATGCCCACTAATGGAATACGTAAATTGTAATATATTTGCAATGACAGCCTTAACAGAAAATTTAAGAGTTTGGGAATTTTAGGAAGGCAGAAAAACAGTTCACTGCTACTTTAAAAACTCTGGCAATGAACAGTCTGCTTTTGAGTTATCAAGAATCAGACTTCTGAGGACCCTGTCAGTAAAATTTGATATTTAGCCCTTTCCTGACGCATAAAAGACGAATGGTTTGTGTGAATGTGAAAACCAAATGGCAATTCAGTTTGTCTGAAACATTTAATTAGAATTTAGGGAATTTCATAAACCAGAGTTGTCAATAACTTCTAAAGTGGTATGTATGTTAAAATTAGAAATTTAACTGTAAGTTTTATGAGACCTCCATTCCTTTTTGCAATAGATTCTGTTCTATCTGAATTTTATGAATTATCAAGTTTTCTCCCTAAAACAAATATTTAAGGGAATAGAAACCCTTCTTGAAAACTTTCAAAACTGACAGAATAAACTGAAAAACTAAAAGAAGGTAGAAAGTTTACTTAGCCTTGCTAATTCCATTTTATAATGTTTTTTCAATGTAATTTAGGGAATTAGGTATTTCTACCTTTGCTAGAAAATTAAGAAGAACTTATAGCTAAGAATATTTGGCTATTACTCAGGAAAATTATAAAATTGTTAATTAAGTTACTCAGAGTTATTGTCTCATGTTAAACCTAAAATTGGTAATAACTGTATATGAATGGAATGGAGGAGGAATGGAGGAATGAAGTGAAAGCTTTATCATTTCATCTTCAAGAATGATGGTGTGCAGCACCTTTTTCTCTCTTCACAGAGTGGGAGAAGGTGTCAAACAGCACAGCCCATGGAAGCTGATAGTTGGGTTGGGCAAAAAAGCTCAGCTCCTTCTCTGGGGTCTCTGTCAACTCCCCTTAATTTGTAAACTTGCCATGTTTTCTTGAAATCATAACGGTAAGCAAGGTCATCAGCCCTGAGAAATGAGCCTATTTTGGATATATACTTCTTAAACAAAGAATGTGTTTACTAAGAATCTATAAGCTTGTTTAATGATTTATCCTTTATAGCAGAATGAGTTTAAACATATAAAAGATGCTTAAAAAAAATCTCCCATGTGTGTAAGCCCTGGTAAATTTTTTTTAAATAATATAACTAGACCTAAGGTGTGATTAGTAGAATTTGCTATTAGAGATAAAATCTTTTGGGACTGTAACTGATATTCTTTTGAGTTTTGAATTTGGGTATGATTGCCTGATGGATCATTAAGTCAGTAACCCACTATTTGAGAGAAATGCCATAAATTACTCAGAGGGATGCTTTCCTGAACAGTCATAGGCAGACATCTTACCTGGGCAAGAGCTGGGAGAACAACTTTAGCCTCTGCTCAAGGTTGTATCTTTCTGACTCAATTTCCCAGTTTTATTTCTTTGTTTTCTATCTGATTATTCCTTAATCTGGCTATGAGGGGGAGTTGTTACTGCATGCTTGGTTGTCCAATAGAGCTATGCTTTTTTCCTGTCATGTATGTACTCACAGGCTGAAGTCTGAAGGAGCATAACCTATTTTCACTGGTCACTCTAGGAGAAACAAATATTCAAGAAATAATTAACGTCTATCAGGCCTGCCCAGTTTGTACTGAAGTAAATCCTGAAAGGGCTGTTAAACCCTCCATCCTAAAGTCCATCTGGGTGAGGGGTATATAGCCAGGGAAGCTCTGACAGATAGATTTTATACTAGCCCTCACTCAGGGATTTCAAATTGTTTTTTTGATTTGTTTTCTTTTCTTTCTTTTTTTTTTTTGGATACTTTTGCTAATTGGGTAAAAGCCTTCCATTGTAAGACTGAAAAGCTTCAGAGTTTTGGTAAAGAAGATCTTGCCTCATTTGTGCTTGCCTAGCCTTCACTTCTCAAATATGCTAAGCTTTAACTAAAGCATTTAAGATTAATTATCATCTCCACCGTGCCTGCCATCCTCTCTACCCTATGCTTAACACTTTTAAACATTATGTTGCTTGCACCCTAGGCGAATTGAGTACTCTTTTTACTGTTTATAACGCCACTGTTCCAGCTGTTGCCCCTACTCCTTTGAGGAAACAAAAGCAGGGTTTGGGGGAAAATGTCCTTGGGATCCCAGGAAAAGCTGTCTAGGTGTGAGACATTCATGATAGCCTCATCTACCCCTCCAAGTCTTCTTTTGTATGGGGTTCCTGGTTATTGTTACTAGTAATCCCCATACTAATTCCACTTTTAATTATTCTTTTTTTGGCTAATATTTGGCCCCTACATGTTTAATCTATTTGTGAGAATTGTTACTTCCAGATTCTATGCCATGAACTTCCAACTACTTGGTTAACCTGAATATCACCTGATACCTGATTCTGACATTGAGCATTGGATTCTTCTGCCTCCATCAAGTCACATGTCTCCCCTCTCAGTCTGGACCCCACTAGGCAGGGCCAGTTCTATACCCATTATCATTCTGAAGCAGCTCCAAATGTTTCGTCCCTTTGCCCCAAATGAATTTGGGCTTCAATTGTTTGACGGGAATGATGGGAGTGCAGCTTCTAGGAGAAATATAGCAGTAATCCTGAGACTCCCAGACTTTAGGAGTGCTATTGTTCTAACAATCTGTTTATCAATGATCCTAAAGTCTCTTGGCTTTAGGAATACTATAATATATTTCTAGAAACTTTGCTGATTGCCAGATAACAATTTGTTGGTTGGTGATAACAAGTTTTCTGAAACAAATAGTGAGGTGCATACCAGACCACTACTCAGTTCTACCTCTGGGATATAAAATTAGCATATAAGTGACATGAAGAACCAGATCTGTATTTTCCTATAAATGTGTCTTTTTGCTCTTGGTTCTTTACTAAATCCTTTTGGAATGTAAGCTTCATTTGGTGTTACAATAGCAATAAGCTTTGCCCCTTGACTTGGAGATGGTTCAAGCCTGCAAATTTTTTTTGAGATATCTCATGACACTGATCTATGATCCAAACCTTTTGGGGTCTCCTTTTGAACCTCAACTGTTTAGTAATTATTTGGGAAGAGTGTAACAATTAGGGAATAATAAAGAGATTACATCAGTAAGAGTCAGTTAAGATTGGATAACAGGCTTGTAACAGATTTAGTCAATATTGTTCTGTGAATTTCTTCCATGTCACACTAGATTGTTTTGCTTTCTATCTTTGTAAAGTGTTTTCTAGCCATACTTCCCCCATCTTATACTAATGAAGATAATTTTATTTTGTTCATTTATTTATTTATTTATTTTGGTTTTCACTGAGGCAATTCGGGTTAAGTGACTTGCCCAGGGTCACACAGCTAGGGCATGTTAAGTGTCAGAGACCAGATTTGAACTCAGGTCCTCCTGACTTCAGGGCTCTTGCTCTATCCACTGTGCCACCTAGCTGCCCATGAAGGTAATTTTAAAGCAAATTAGAAGACTATACCTTATTCCTATCAAATTAACGTTACTATATTCAGTCCCATGCTGTAGGTTGTCAAGATATTTTTGAATTCTGATTTAGTCATCAATAATAGATCTAGCATTTCTATAACTCCTACAATATACCAGACACTGTGTTAAAATTTTTACAATCTTATTTGATCCTCCTAACAAACCTGGGAAGTAGGTGCTATTAGCTCCATTTTACAATAGAGGAATATAAGGCAAAAAAGGTAAGTGATTTTTGCCCAAAGTATCTAACCCGATGGAACTGAGATCTTCCCCAACTCCAGATTCAATGCTCTATCTACCTACTTCCAATTTAATTTGTCAGCTGGCCCCCTCTCATTTGTGTCTTCTGACAATCTAAAGTAAATTTAACCAAGTTTTTCAGGAAAAAAAAAGAAAACATTGTTTAACAAGCACCACAGTCCCTGGGTCATTCTACTGGAGACCTTTTTCCAAGTTTACATTTTCTTTCTTCATTTTCCGACTGTTCATGCCAACCAGTTACAAGTTGGCCTGATACATTTGTCATTTTGTATAGTGTAAAGATATTCCATAATATTAATATATTTTATACTATTTGTAGAACTTGCTCAGTCCTTTCTTCTCTTTATTTTTCCTTTGATGATTCTCTTTTGCTTTTCATTCTTTTGATTCTTAAGTGGGTATGTATGTGATGGGTGCTTGACCAACCCCCCTTTCCCAAATTAACTAATCAGAGACATCTTCAGGTATAAAGAGTATTTATTTCGTCCCTACAGGGAGAGGCCCAAACACATAGCTGGGAGCCATCCCAACTCCTGGCATGTGCCCCTGGAACCTGGCTAACCGGAAGTAACACCCATTTAAATAGGAAAAGACCCAAGCCTTTTCATTGGATAGACCAAAAGGATGTAACCATCCTTGACCAATGGTTACCAATGCTGTCCTCCCCTCACAGATCACATCATTTCCCATAACCTCCTGTCTGACCTTTTAGAGATCATATGACTTTCAAGGCCTGATCTCCCAGCTCTGGGAACAGGGATCATGGGACTCAATACTGAGAAATACTTCATCCAATCAGTCCCATTCGGGTATTTTAAAGCAGTAATCTTATCCTGTTCAAGAAATACAAAAGAAAATAGGTCTTCTTACTTGTTCTTAACTTGATGATTCTACTTATTTACCTTTCTTTAAAGTGTTTGAAAATGTAATGCTTTATTTTTATTTTATGGGAATCAATCAGTCATAGGTCTTTATTATAAAGTACCTACTGTGTGCCAGATACTGAAGAAGTAAAAACAAAAGTAAAACAATGGTTCCTGAACCCAAGCAGCGTAGGGCTCAAGAGACAAAGAAGATGTGAACAGAGTAGTCAAAAGGTGATTTGTGACTACTACCACTTAGGGGAATCATAAAAACAACTCACTTTAGAACATGGCCCTAGAGCTGAGCTTCAAAGTAAACTATGATTTCTAAGACACTGGTGAGGAAGAAGTCGATTCTAAGCATCAGGAATACTAAGTGCAAAGGTAAATATTGAAAGGAAATTTATTTGTTCAGGTTTTTGTCCTGATTAAAAAAAATAAGATTTGGTTTTTAATACTATGTAAAGGCAATAATACATTGGTGGACTAATCTCTAGAGCAAGGGATTCATGATGGTACCAGCTTTATTAATTATTTTCATAATGAGATAAAGACAATTGGGATAATTCCAAGTAGGCAAAAAGGGATAGGACATTGCATTTTAGCTCCTCCCTAATTGAAAGGTGCTGTCTAACAGGTAGGGGGTAACCTGATATGTGTTGGAAAGGGAAGGGGTAGACTGGCTAATACTTCCCCCAACCGAGTTTGGGGCAAGACTGATTGACAACCAGAATTAAGAAAAATGAGGTCACTGGGTCAGCATGATTTTCAATATACAGATATGGAAGAAGTGTTATATGGGAACAGAGGTGTGTTTACAAATGTTTAACAGCTAACTTTCAAAAAGAAATGCCATCTCTCTCACTCACAACTGCAACCTTTTTCTGTCCCATGTCAGGGAAGGATCAATGTCTTCCAGCTTTTATAGTCTGTGGGGATGATTAGATTGCATCAAGACCTGGAAGAAACTGAACATAAACCCACTGCAAGATCCTGAAACACAAGCCTGTCAGATTGTTTTTGCAAATCCTAGAGGATGATAGAAGTGAGGATGAATTCATGCATCCTTTTGTTTTCTCAAAAGGAATTTCCTTTGTTCCCTATTTCTGTCATAAAAAATTATTAAGCATTTACTATGTGCCAGGTATTCATAAATAGTGGGAAGAAATGAGTTATACTTTTGGGGAAAAAATTTATTGTAGCGTATTAATCCAACTGTGATTAAAGGTTGGCCCCCAGTAACTCTCTAAGAATAACAGAGATGGCTGCAAAGTATTTCTAATTCTCTCAGATCCAGGATCCAAACAAAGCATTTTTGTTTGGGATTACTATATATATGAAATCCTGAGGGATCCACCCTAAGCTTCAATTGGGTTACAATTATTCATAACTGGGGGCAGGTAGGTGACACATTAGATAGAACACCAGCCCTGAAGTCAGGAGAACCTGAGTTCAAATCTGCCTTTAGACACAACATATCCTAGCTGTGTGACCCTGGGCAAGTCACTTAATCCCAGTTGCCTGAGAAATAAATAAATAAAATTATTCATAACTATTTCAATCGACCTTGATTTCAGGCTGTCTTCTTAGCAAAAGTGCTGAATTTCATAGTGGGATACCCAGAGTTGCTATGAGGGAATTCTTTGTCAAAATCATATATAATGTAAATCTTTAAAAATTTGGGAAAAGAGAACCTATCTCTTTCTACTTTGCTCTCTGCTTAATAGCCAAATTTTTTTTTTTCCTACGACTTCTCAGGTTTTGGAATATATAATCTGGTCAGAAGGTCTGAGTTCAAATCTAGCCTCAGACATTAAGTATTTATGACACAAAAAAAAGGCAAAAATATGGTTCTTTCCCATCAGGATCCCATATTCTAATTGAAGACAACAACAGTTAAATAGATACCAAGTACATACAGAGTTAATTAGAGGCAATTTGGAGGGTGAGAGCAGGAGAAAGGCCTATTGCAAAAGGTAATATTTGAGTTGTGATTTGGAAGAAGCAGGGATGCCAGATAGGAGGAAGACATGAAGAGTGAAAACATTCCAAGCAAAAGGAACAGCCAAAAGAAAGGAATTAGGAAATAGAAGATAGAATATCATGTTTGAGGAAGAGCAAGAAAGCTAGAGTTGCTGGATTGTAAACATGAAAGTGAATTAAAAGTTTTTTCTGTCTTATTTATATAGTTTTAATTACTACAAATATTGTATATATTTTTTTGCTTTGAATATGTTAGGCTATGTTAAATTATGTTAAATTATGTTAAAAATAACTATTCTTCATTTTTGTTGAAGACATGATCTCTGCACAACGCCTCTTAATAAAGCAATATTGTTTTTGTATGATCTTTTTCTAGGTCTTTCCTAACCATCTCAAGATATATATAATTGAATGCAAAGTAGCATGGAATAGTTGAAAGAACATTAGATTTGGGGTTAGTCATCCTGGTTACAAATCCTCCTTCTTTCTTTTATCTGTTTTATTTGAGTGAAGTTATTTCCCTTTCTTATTTGCAAAAATGAGGATTTAGGGCTACAATCTCTAATGTCCCATCCAATTATTAAATCTACTACTCTGGCAAGAAGGGACATTTAATTAGCTCTCTTACCTTTCTCCCTAGCAAGAAATACAAAATTCATCTTGTCCATATATGATTATCTTGTGGCAATAGAAAAAATAAAAACAATATATAATTTTCCCTTCCACCTCACAGAGTTGAGGGGCTTGGCACCCCTGAAATCTGGAAGATTTCTTAACATTTTTTGGCCCTCCTTTTGTAACAGGAAAGAAGCCTGATTTTTTTTTCTTTTTCTTTTATAGGATGTTTATTGTATCTTTTTAATGTACAATATTATAAATATATTTTATACATTTCCAAGTTTCTAAACTTTTTCTGTCTTTTGCCATCCTTCACATGGATTATTATGCAAAACTCTTTTAAAATTCCCATTTAATTTCTTATGTCAAATCTTGAAACTGCAATGAGGAAAGTCACAACATGGAAGGAATAACTGTGGTTCAAATCTTATAAGGTCCGTGAAGTATTCTTCTCATCTTCCACAATTGAGGGAAGCGATGTACCTAGTCCACAAGGTTGTCAAATATCTTATAGAGGGAATTTCTTTCTTGTATGGATTGTTAGTTGATTACTGACATCTTTTCAAACTTCACAATTCTGTGATTCTTAAATGAGATAATGAATTAAAAGCATTCTGCCAATATTAAACATCTTTATAAATGCCAGTTATTATTTTTTTAGAAATAAGAAAAAAATATCTTCATGACTTAACTCTGTAGCTCCAAGGGATATATTCTGTTTTTCAATCATGGCATCCAGACATTCCAGCTTGGTCTTGGAGAGGTAGCTGTTAGAAAGGAGATGGAATTTCTGTTATCTCTTGCTTTGACACATCATAGTTTTACTCTATTTGTGGACAGCCAGAATACAAATTTCTATACATATCTAGTCTGAACAACTTGTGTCTTCCCTTATTCCCTAAGAAAGGGATATAAAAGTATTAAGCTTGGGACAGTCATATTCAGACTAATATTCAAAAGCATTATTTTTAAAATCATAGTTCAGAAGTAAGGAAAAATAAATCCAGAGCAATGCATTCTTATTTCAACTATTTTTTCCCAGAAGGTAGGTTTTTTTTGTTTTTGTTTTTTTTGTTTGTTTGGGGTTTTTTTTTGTTTTTTTTTTGTTTTGTTTTGTTTTAGAAGCATTATTCCTTGTAAATTTTTCCCTGTCAAAGACAGGTTTACTAACTGGAACTATTCTCTACAGACAAGATTCAAAACACGAGGGCTGTACAGAGGCATTACTCAAAGGAAAAAGTTTGTAGAAGATGCCATTTAAATTTGTAGATGTTAAAAACTACAATTACAAACATGCATAAGTCAAAACTTGGATCTGACTTATTATAATTGCCCTTTCAGATGTCTGGCTCTGAGCACTGAGAATTCTTCCACCATTTCCTCTACGTCTGACTATCATTACTAGTGAATATTCCAAAGAAAGAAAATTGGTAAGCTTCACAATCTTAATAAAAAAATAGACAAAAACAATGTTCTTTGAAACATGACAGGTTAAAATATCAGCATTTATCTATGGCTCTGATTCTAATCAGCATAGCACCTTGATTGCATGTTATAATGTTGATGGAATTTCCTTAATTATAGAATGCAGTTCAAAGTTAAATATTATTTGTAGTTTGGGAGGTAATTTTTTTCCCCTATGGACAGAAAGATTCAAGATAACTTTCAACTAGGCCCAGCATTAGCAACTTTTTTGTAGTTTAATATTCTTGGCAAATTTGGTAATCTTTAGTCAAGTTTTCCTGTGGCAGTTTTTGTTGTTGTTGTTGTTGCTGTTGTTGTTTTTTGCTGAGGCAGTTGGGGTTAAGTGACTTGCCCAGGGTCACTTGCTAGGACGTGTAAATGTCTGAGACCAGATCTGAACTCTGGTCCTCCTGACTTCAGGGCTGGTACTCTATCCACTGTGTCATCTAACTGCCCCTCCTGTGGCAGTTCTGATAGTTATTTCAGATTATAATACTATCCTTCTATTTTTTATTTCTTATGGTATTAGTTATGTTCTTCACTTTGAAACCACTGCTCTCATATTCAGATTTTGTTGGAAATGAAACATGGTTAAATCTTCAGTTTCTAAAGTTTTGGGTCCTACACGACAGAAAAAACCAAAACTTTTATCAACAAGCCAAACACTGAACTTGACCATTCTCTATTCATTAAATACATATTTGTTAAGCTCCTTCTATATGTGGAACACTAGGGGAGATATAAATTTTAAAATAAATATCACCACCGCCCTCACAGAGTTTACAATCAAGTAAGGGAATAGAAGACTTTTCCTCCTCCTTCTAGTATGAGTAGTTATTCCCCTTGAACTTGAGTGTAAACAAATGAAATTTTTGTGGGTTTCTCATATATGATGAGTGACAATAGATCCATCTATAGCCCTTAACTATTCATAATTATCATTGTTACCCCTTTCTCTTGGCAAATTTAGAGGGATTCTATTTCAGGAAATGTGAAAAACAATAAGCTATCAAATAATTATGACGATTGGCCCAGCATTCAACAGGTTCACATTATTAGACCCAGGCAGCTGAAATGGGGAAGTTAGTTGATAACATACTTTTTAAATCTCATTGCACATTGAACCTTATTGATTCAAGATGTTAAAAATGTTATCTGGTGACTTTCTTGTGAGAGTCTTGAAGAAAGATGGTATTTCTTGAAGCATAAGTGTTGGTACTGTGAAAAGGTCAAGTCTGAAATAACATTTTCAAAGAAAACATCCAGGTATTCTTGAGTGAGAGAAATGGACCTTTTGTCATAGTGTACACTACTAGTCTAGATTCACATCGGGTGTCAACAATTAAAGACGAATTTGTCCTAAAAGAGGAAAAAATAAATTCAAGGCTCTCAAACTTTCCCTTGAATTTTTATAATAGTTCAACTCCCCAGTTAATGTAATAGACATGTAATTATTATTTTGATGGAATGAGTTAAGCTACAATTAGATACTCTTCACATACGATGACAGGAACAATTTTTTTCCCACATCTTTAGCATTTGCAAATAATTCTAGGTAGATTGAATGAGCCAAACAGTTTTGTTTAGTCAACCTGCTTTTATGAAGGAAGTCATAATAAATCAACTTCTCTCCTGCTGAGGACAGAGTACCTGAATGCCTGTAATAAACTCCAAGTTACAGACAAAGCATGAACATTTTTCATGTACCAGATCCTAGGGCAGTTCCCTTTCTTACTTCATGTTACTGGAAAACAGCACAGGGCAAACCTTGGAGATGAAGTAATAAAATAGGTTAGCCAAAATGGCTTTTTTTCTCTCTCTCTTTCTTTTTCCTGGCTTGCTTTAACTGATGTTTTTGTCACAGATGTTACTAATGACACATAAATCGCTGGAACCAATATGGAAAAAATTTTGCTCAAGAAATGTTATCCTCTTAGTTTCCATGCCAGGTATAAATTGATTCCATATAGTCTTGCCATCATTTTTGTTGACTCTGCTCCTTCCTACACAGAAATTGACCTGCTTGCATTGATATCTGAGGTCCTAGATCTATTCTGTGAGACAACTACTCTACACTGTTAATACTATGTTTTTCTTAAAGGGGACCAAAGGTTTTGAGTTTTGTTAATGCTGCTTAACTCTTTCGCTAGAGGTTGGGGAAGGAGTAATTCTACAGGGAAAAAATCATTTCTATGCTTTCTTTTTGTTCTAATGAGGCATTATATTTCAGCTGCCAAAAATAATTTGACTATTTAATGTCTGTCTTTGAAATCATCAAGGATTTAAATGTGCTACTAGTCATTTCTAAATGGTACCAATTGGTATAAAGCCAAAAAGCCCTGTTTGGTTTTCATTTGTAAATGTTTCTCTTGGTCTATACGCAAACTGATACTTCTTGCTCTTTGAATCCTTCTTATAATAAAATCGCCCCTAAATGCCTTTACTGAAAGTTAGACTGTGACTGACCCAATACTTTAACTAAACTTTAGCAACACAGTCCACTTCCAGAAATTCTCCATGCAATAGCCTCTTTTCTGATGATTCATATGTCTGGGAATCTTACTGGAAAATAAACTACTCAAACTTTTTAAAAATGGTTAATTTGGCAGTTTTACAATGTTGTATGTTTTTTTAAAAAGGTTGAAAGTAAGAGAGAAATGTGAAAATAAGTTGAGAAATATGTGGTGGATTCTAGAAAAATCACTATTTCCCTAGTCCTTACCTAAGTACCAAATGTATAAGGCAAAGTCATTATACCCCACCCCCTCCAACATCCCACCCCACCCCACCCCCACTGATGTCTGAAAGACTGAAATGATCTCAGTTTTTCCTTTGGTTCTTTGTCAGGGCCTATTCAGAAATGAGGTAGAAAACTTTAAGAGGCAAAGAGAAGTTGGATTATGAAGCCTCTCTTATGAAACAGTATCTTCCATCTCCTATACCAGCAGGTTTTCAAAAATGATTATATGCATGCATTAAAGCACTTGGAAGTGTTTGTACATATGTCACATAAACAATTTAAATAGAACCCTCTCATGATTCAGATTAGTGGGGAAAACAGTTATATTCATAAGCATTTGAATGATGTTACAAAAACCACTAACTGCAAAAGATTCCTCTTGTCCAAAAGATTCCTCTTGTCCGTTTCCTATGTAAGATATTTTACCATATCCCCAGCACAGCAATCTATGCTTTCAAGCTTCATTTTATTTCTCACTACCCTATCAGTCTTTTCTATATACATTAAATCAAAAGTCAGGGTCTGGACTTGTGAGGATCATAAAGTAAATGATTAATATCTGGAAGGGATCACTTAATCCAACTCCCTCATTTTATACGTGAAGAAACCTGGACTTAAAGATGTTAATGGATTTGTCCAATATCACAAAATAAGTGACAAGTGGGATTCAAATGCAGGTTCAAATTTAATGTCCTTTCCAGTGTTCCATCCACTTCAACAACAAGAACAAAATTAATCTATGATATACCATGTGATAGAATACATAATGCATAAGATATAAATGTTATATGTATATACATATATCTATCTATCTATCTATGTGTATATATATATGTATATATAAATGCAGCATATGGTAGATGGAATGTTTGATGAAAGGAAGACATGGAATTCCCATGCCTGGAATGTTATTTTATCTGATATGAATGCCACTCCAACTACTGACCTCCCTGGTTTCCAGTAAGTTCCAACTAAAATCCTACCTCCTACAGGAAGTCCTCTTAATATGAGTGCCTTCTTTATTGGTTTGGGCAAGTCATTTAGCTTTGAAAGGTCTTGGGCAATTCACTAGGACTTAGCAATTAAGTTATAGAGTCGTTATTCTCATATTGAAAAAAAAGCATCTGGAACTTTTAGAGTGGTAATTCCCTCCACTGATACAGAGTGCAACCTGTAGCAGCCCTTTTTGTAGTGGCAAGGAATTGGAAACTGAGTGGATGTCCATTAGTTGGAGAATGGCTGAATAAATTATGGTATATGAATGTTATGGAATATTATTCCATATTATATGCAATCAGATTTCAGAAAGGTCTGAAGAGACATATATGAACTGATGCTGAATGAAGTGAGTAGAGATAAGAGAACATTGTATACAGCAACAATAAGATTATGTGATGAACAATTCTGATGGACATGGCTCTTTTCAACAAAAAGGTGATTCAGGCCAGTTCCAATGGTTTTGTAATGAAGAGAGGACTATGGGGACTGAGTGTGGATCACAACATAACATTTTCACTTTTTTTGTTATTGTTTGCTTGCATTTTGTTTTCTTTCTCATTTTCCTTGTACAGCAAGATAATTCTGGAAATATGTATAGAAGAACTGCACATGTTTAACATATATTGGATTACTAGTCATCAAAGGGAGAAGGTAGAGGGGAAGGGAAAGAGAAAAAAATTGTTTTGGTTTTGCAAGGGTGGATATTGAAAATTATTTTTGCATTTTTGAAAATGAAAAGCTTTAATTTAAAAAAAAATCATTGATCTTGACCTCAAAGGCATCTTACAAGTCACATATTCCAGACTCTCCCCTTCATTTTAAAGATGAGGAAACTTAGATGCAGAGAAGGGAAAGTGATCCACTTTCAAGGTATTTATAGCAGATTTAGAAGCTAAACTCATATATTCTAATTCCGAATACAGTACTATCTCCCCTAAATCAAACAGTCTCTCATAAGTTTAATTCAGTTCAATAAGCATTTATTGATTCCCTGGATGTGAAATGTACTATGTTAAACATGGCAAAAAGTGCCAAAAAACAATCCCTGCCCTTAAAGAGCTTAAAAAGGGAGAGACAACACGCATATAAATATATACTAAGGAAACTACATAGAGGAAAATAAGATATAATTAACAGAGAAAAGACAATGAAATTAAGAGGGGTTAGAGAAATCTTCTTATCAGAGGTAGGGTTTTACTTGGAACTTAAAGGAAGCCAGGGAAGTCAGTAGTTGGAATGTAAGAGGCCTAGCATTTCAGGCATGGAGCACAACCAAAGAAAATGCTTAGAAATGAGAAATAGAGTTTCTGATTCTTTGGGACAGTTAGAAGACCAATGTCAGTGGATCGAAAAATAATCACTGGAGTAAGGTGTAAGAAAACTTTGAATTCCAAACAGAACATAAGTCCTAGGGAACTAGCATATAATATACAAAGTATTTGAACATATAGAGCATATGTGATTCTTTCATGATCATGCAGAAAGTATAAAAGATGGAATCTTGGCTCCAAGACTAATATTGTTCCTACTACATTAGGCTGCTTCATATATACAAATGCATTTACATATATATGCATTTAAAGAGTCCTACTCCCACCTCCATTAATGTAATCATTGTAAGAGCAAAATGAAATTTTAGTAACTTACTTTATCAGATGCAAAGTCTTCTTTGACTGAGTTAAAGAGTCTATCAATCTCCTAGAAGTCTCAGAAAGTTATAACAAAGCAGGTAAAAAGTTTTAAGAAAATTTTCTCCTACAACTACAAAATAATACATAAAAGATTCTTAATTTTTTATTTTATTTAACTGAAAGCAGTCTAGAGCTTTAAAGGTTATTGAAAAAAAAGTAACTTACACCATTCAGAGAATATCTTGTGATTGGTTGAGAGAATGAAGGGGAAAAGAAGCTAAAAAAAATCCAGTCCCTGGGCCTACGTATAAAAACGGTATATATAAAAAATTCAAAGTAGCCAAGTCAGAAGTGAAGAATTCCAAGTTTAGAAGTTCATTATTTTGGTAGTTGGAGCTACAAGTAAAAGAAAGAGATTCATTAGAAAGAATAAGAGAATAAGAAAGAATAGAAAGAGTTGAGAGGAAAGGGCATTTTCTCTCCTTCCCTTTTAACTCTCCATCAAGGGTCATGTCACTGGAAAGGCAGGATCAATAGAAGAAAACAATACTTCTAGATGGGAGCAGAGAGGTACACCATCGAAAGATGGACACAGAGAAATAGTTCCCTAAGGTGAGAAAAGGGAAGGAGGAAGGAGGAAGGAAGCAGCTTCAAAAAGTATGACTCCTAATGATGAAGAGGAGTTCCAGCTACGGACATATGAAAAATAATAGCACCAGAAATTATAAGTCATCTCTTTGCCACACAAGATATATTCTACTATCATTGTGCTCTAAGTTTGAGCCCCTTCTTTTCACTAGCACTACATGTATTTGTGGGAGACTGATGCTCAGGCTTTATTCCAATTATTCTTAGAATTCTACTGTTGTTTTTTAATCATATCCAATTCTTCATGATTCTATTTGGGATTTTCTTGACAAAAATACCAGAGTGAATTGCCATTTCCTTCTCCAGTTCAAACAGGGTTAAGTGACTTGCCCAGGATCACATAACTAGTAAGTGTCTGAAGCCATATTTGAATACTTTTCTTCCTGACTCCAGGCCTAGCACTTTATCCACTTAGTTATGTAGCTTCCCTGTTCTTAGTACAGACTTTAATTAATAACATTACTGAAAGCTAATTAAGTTTACTCATTTATAAGCTGCACACTAGTTGGGTTCATGATCTATAGTACTAGGAATAGCTACCCACAGGATTATCCCAAGAACTTCAAATTGTAGTTACCCTCTATGTACCTAATCAATGAATGCAAATTGTGGGAGTATCACTGGAGGGTGTATCATATATAAACATTCATGTATATTAATATATGAGTATATGTACACATATGTGGGATTTAAACCCAGATTTAAAATTTGGTTCCAAGACCAACATTCTTATTTATTGCCATAGGACAGCTTAATGTAGCAAATGTGTGGCCAGGAAGATTTTGATTAAATTCCATCTCTAATACTTTCCTAGGATTTGAAACCAGAGAACATGAGTTCAAATTGCAAACCTTACTTCCTATGGACCGGGTTGGGTGGATCTCAGTTTTCTCTTTTGTAAAATGAAGAAGTTAGACTAAATAACTGAAAGTCTCCTCTACTTCAAATCTATAATCCTGTGGTGTATGTATTGGAACCAGACCTGCAATTTTATTAAGAATCCCCATTGAAGAACCTCCTTCTACCAACATTGATCAAAACCTAACTTGCTCAGGATTTTTCTGACTTCGAGGCCAAACTTCTCCCTGTTATACACAAAGTATGCTTCTTAAGCAAAGAGAAATAATGACCTGCTCCGGTGAAGGGAGAACATTTACTAATTCTGTTTCTACCTACTCCATTGGTATCAATTGGGAAGATCTGAGTAGTCATCTTGCCTCTGACACTTAGCAGTTATGTCATCCTGAGCAGATGTTGTTCTACTGGGCTAATGGTGACAGTCCTGGAAAGAATTCTGAAACCCAGGTCATGACTTTGCTTTCTTTGAGAAATACATCCAATTCAGAGAAGAAACAAGCAAGGTATCATAAGTTACCATAAGTAGAGATCCCTGGTCTAAGGGAAAGAATAGAATAGAAGGCATCTTTAAATATTAACATATATTTATATGTATATATAGATATATGATACACATATATACATATAAACACACATATATATATACACACATATATGTGTTTATGTTTAAATAAATATATCACCATATATCTAAATATATTTCCTAAAATATAATTGCTCTTCAATTTAAAGAAAAAAAAAAGCATTCCTTTCATTGAAAGATGTACTTTGGGGTAAAAAGGCAGCCTAGTAGGATACTTCTGTATATTTTCTATTCTTTAACCTGATGTGCTCATTCTAAAGCAAAAGCTGATGATGTATATGTGGGAGGTAATAGAATCATAGCAATATACAGCTGTTTGCCAGGAGAGTGGACAATGGAATTCTACATCCTCTGGATAAAGGCCAACTCCAGAAGCACTGCAGCTGTGGGAGGCCAGAGTCTGCTTTTTGCTGAAATATGAACCGTGGCAAAGTGGGGACAAGAAAAGGTAGAGAAGGACTAGTTCTCCCATAGGAACCAAGGCCACAGATGCTGGCAATCAGGAGGTTTCTTACAGAGTTTTTGCCAATCTCAGGCTTTTATTGATAGAAGAGATTTCTAAATGGAAAACTGCAGACAGCATAAGGAGAATTCTGTTAATACTTCCTCCTATTTTTCTTGTCAAAATGTTTAGAACACAATGTGATGGTGAGAAGTGGAATACATAAGTATTACTGAGGCACTGTTCACACTGGGAGAACTTTAATATTGAGGAAAGAAGCAAAACTAAAAACCAGTTCCAATTGTTCAGTGAAGAAAGCCATATACACCCAGAGAGAGGGATATGAAATATGGACCACAACCTAACATTTTCATGCTCTCTATTAAACTTTGCTCACATAATGTTTTTCTTCTCAGACTTTTTTTTCTTGTATATCTGACGTTTCTTGCACAGCAAGTTAAGTGTAAAAATATGTATACACATATTTAATTTGTCAAGTATTTTAACATAATTAACATGTAGTAGACTTCCTGCCATCTAGGGGAGGGGTGGGGACGGGGGGGGGGGATTTGTAATGGAAAGCTTTGTAAGGGTCAGTGTTGAAAAATTAGCCATACATATGTTTTGCAAAAAAAAGCTTTAATAAAAAAGGAGAAAAATAAAAAAGAAGCAAAACTAAACTATCAAATAGGTTTTTGTTTGCCCTTATAGAGACTTTATTCAACTTGGGGTATAAATGACTTTAAGAGAAACACATTCACAAAGAAGGGATTTCCTTAATAGTGGTAGGTCAAATTCTATTAAAATTTCAGGGGAATAACCAGGTTTCATTGTTTTACTAGAATTTGGCCTTATTGCTTGAATTCCATTGTAGTGGTATGTATTGTCCTAGAAATTCACTTATAGATTAATCTACTAGTTAGTCACTCATAGCACTAAAACTAGACATCCGCATGTCAGCTTCCTTCCTCTATACCATTGACTTTGATTGCTATGGTTCTAACATCATAATAGCATGATGGTTAAGGATTGAACCCTGACTAAAATTTGTAGCAGGAAAGAAAAAAATAAATCTTTCCTTAAATTTATGCTTATTTTTCTTTTGCTAAGTTTAATCATTTGTTCATTTTATATGGAAGTGCCTAAATTAAAGCCATCATTGCCCATGAGGAAATGAAAATGTGCCCGCTGGGACCCAGATTAGTTAATACTTTCTTACACATTTTGTTGTCATGGATTCATAGTATCCTATTGAAATTACCAAAGTAATATCCTTATCCACCTTCCCCAAAAGACAAATGCAAATTGCCAATAAAATGAACATCTGATTTTGAGACAAAAGACATAATTTCAAATCCTACCTCTAATGTTACTATGTAACACATACCAACAAAGCAAACAAAGCAAAGCCTTCTTGAAATGCAGCTTCATCTTTTGTAAATAGTAAATAAAAATACTTGTACCACCTACTACACAGGGTTATATAAGGAAAGTATTTCATAAACCATAAAGCACCACTTAAACACAAGTGAATAATAATTTAATGAGTCTTCTTCCCAGCTACACATATCAACATTTCTTTTATGGCGGTATCATATTACATATTTTGGTGACCACTAGGGAAGATATTATAATAACTTCTTAAAACATTCCAAATACTATGGTATAACTTATACTATACTATTTTTCTGGATGACGACATTGTTCAGTCTATTTTTTTCAAAACAAAGATCATTCAAATCAAGAGAACAAACACAGAACATAAAATGAAGTTACAATTTGACTATCATATATCTAATATCTACACATAATTGCAAACATATTAAATAAATAGGTTCACCAAATGTACTTATTTGCAGTAAATGAAAAAGGTAAGGATGTTTAGTCATTTTTTCAGTCTTGTTCAACTCTTCGTGATCCTTTTTAGGGTTTTCTTGGCAAAGATAATGAAGTGGTTTGCCATTTCCTTCTCTAGCTCATTTTACAGATGAGGAACTAAGATAAACCAGAGTAAATGATTTGCCAAGGGTCACATAAGGTTATGTTTAGTAGGTTTCTAAGGCCAGATTTGAACTCAGATCTTCCTGACCCCAGTTCTGTTGCTCTATCCACAGTACCATCTAGCTTCCTGAAAGAAACAATAAACCACCCTAAAATACTGCCTTTTAAATAGTTTATTAAATATATGATCACTATGACAAGCTAAGTGGAAAAGGGAAAACGAGATAGCTTAGAAATACTTGGGAGCCCTATAGAAGCAAAAGGAAGAACATTATATGTTCAAAACCAAAAAGTGCTCCCAAGGAACTGTTCAGTATCTCAAACATCAGGAGTTCAATTTTCTCTAAGTGGGATTTTTCAAATCCCTGCTCCTGGAAAGACTCTGATCCTTCAAAATTTTACAAAGGTCACCCAACTTCACCAATTCTCCTAATCTTATCCAAGGGGCCAATCTGACCTTGTTTTAATGGTTATTTTCAAGCAAACAATAATATGTGAAAATCTTTCCCTATGAGTCAACACAATTCTATTTTTGCTGCCTTGTAAGCAAGTTTATACATGTTACATGAAAATGGAAAACAGCTGCACTTTGAGTTTTGTAAAATGAAAACTCATTTTCATAGTTTTTGAAAATGTGCAGGTTGGTCCAGGCATTTTTCAAAAACACAACCACACTTTTGAAAAGTAAAAGCAATTCCAACATCAAAGATAATTTAAAATTTAGATTTAGATGAAGATAGAAATAAGAGGGACAAACAGACAGAGACTGAGAGAACTGCCATTTAAAAAAAAAAGGAAATCTAACATAACTAATAGGCAACATCTTTGGAAATTTTCAAGATGTAGCAAATTAAGGAATTTCTGTTTAAGAAAGATTTGCATTTTCACTTTCTTGTATTTTGTATGTCATTTAAACCAAATAAAACTCTTTTGTTAATT
Source organism: Myrmecobius fasciatus (assembly GCA_023553655.1). Lineage (NCBI taxonomy): Eukaryota > Metazoa > Chordata > Mammalia > Dasyuromorphia > Myrmecobiidae > Myrmecobius > Myrmecobius fasciatus. The sequence continues at coordinate 25,536 of JAJPUD010019852.1, forward strand.
CATTGAAGCTAACAGTGATTCAGAGTTCATCCAGTCCAGTTCTTTTACTTGATGGAAGAGAATATTGAGGCTGATACTGATGGACTGCTCAAGTAATATTTCCTTCCTTCTTTACTTCCTTCCTCCATCATTCCCTCCCTACTACCCTCTTTCTTTTTTCTTTCTTTCCTTCCTTCCTTCCTTCCTTCCTTCCTTCCTTCCTTCCTTCCTTCCTTCCTTCCTTCCTTCCTTCCTTCCTTC
>JAJPUD010019853.1:0-25773 GCA_023553655.1 Myrmecobius fasciatus
TTCCTTCCTTCCTTCCTTCCTTCCTTCCTTCCTTCCTTCCTTCCTTCTTTTCTTTTTCTCTTCCTCCCCCTCTCTCTATTTCTCTCTCTCTCCTTCTCTATTTTCTTTCCTTTTCTCATCCTCCTTCTTCTCTTCATCCTGCTCCTGTTTTCCTCTGTCTTTCTCTTTTTTGTATTTATCTTTCTCTCTCCCTATTTCTCTATCTACCTCTCCTTCTCCTTCTCTTTCCCCTGTATCTTTTTGCTCCCCTCACAAATGCATACTAAGCTTATCAAGCTACATATTATAAGGTGTTATTTCCTATTGTACTTTTGCTTAGTTTTGTTTCTTTTGATGACTCCTATATGGAAGATCATTAGTGGGAATTAACAAAGTACAGTTTTAAAAGTACAAATCCAATGTATATTCACATCTAGAATGTGAGGAAGTCTTGTTTCATGGATTCAATCTGCTATTTAAAAGAAAAGGCACATCCTTAAGTAATATGTGATTATCCAAATTGATGTTTTCCGTTTAGTGCTCTCCAACTTAAAATTGTACAGTGCCATAACCTGCTGGGCCTGTTGACTTTATCTAGCATCGGCAGCAAAACTATGATTGATATGATTTTAGGAATATTATAGAGGGATATATCCTGTAATATGTGTATGTATGTATTCACATATGTATGCATGTACAACATGTATGTGTGTGTAATTTTGTTAAGAAACTTTCATTCAGATTTTGCTTGGATACCTATGACCATAGATATTTAAAAGTTATTTTTAGGGAAAAAATATATTTAATATTGAATCTAGTCCTTGTATCAATGTGCCTACATATAGTTTATGATTGATTTTATATCTCTCTTCCAAAAAACAGAGGATTAGGCTAATTATGCTACTTTTCTCAGTGGAAGGAAATGGCACAAAAACAGTGAAACAAAAAATAGACACATCCACACTCAAGGGCTAGGGAGGAAATTGGTCCAAGTATAAGTGAAAAATAAAAGAGTGATATAGAGTAGAAGAATCACAGAGAATAATCTGGCAGGCCTGAATTTAACAAAATATGGTAAATGAGTCTTTACAACAAGGTTTGACTATGGGATCAGTCTCAAACACCAAAAAACAATGATAACAATAATCTACCAGCACTCATATAAATGCCTAGTAATGAGTGATAGATATAAATGTACTCAAACTAAGTATAAATGTAAATGACTCTACCTCATGCAATTATAATCACTAACTTTGTTTCTGAGGGAAAAAGAAAACATTGAGGGAAAGTGTCAACCTTTTTTTGTGGGAGAGTTGAGGAATTATGGGCAATGATTGCTTCATGTTATCTTGATAGATATTATCATTGTGTTAGCTGGATTTGCCTTGGAAAATGAGTCTAACTCAATAAGTATAAGAAGGAGGAAGAAGAAAGAAGTGTATCTGGAAATATACATCAATGGAATTAATAAAATATTACATTATAATAATTTAAAAAATAAATAAAAGATGAAAAGCCTCATCTCTTTCTATATCTTATTAAAAACCATAGAGATCTCTACCAGGCCATTATTTATTAGTTTATAGATTTGATTTGGCCTTTTTCCTGAGTTGTGGTTACAACTAAAATTTTATTGCTCAAAAAACTGGAATCAAATTTTGCAGTGAGGAAGAAACATATGTGTTATTGTAAACTACAAATGGAAAGAAATCAATCTATCTCATTCACTTGCATACTTAGAGATAGATACAATTGTGTTTTGGTTGCTTGACATCTAAACCCAGACTACTGGAAACAATTAAATTAAAGTCAAAAAGCATTAAGAGCAGAAGTCTGCCTATCAAGTGATTTTTTTTCCTTTCAGCAATTCAGGAGAGAGTCTAACTAAGACATTATGAGTGATCATCTATTTCATTCAAAGGTTATATTCCCACTGATGAGGATGAGATCACTGATGTTTTAGGTACTTATATATGCTAATGAATTACTGAATTACTTATAGAAACCCTCTGAATAAATGAAGTACTTAAAGAAATATACAGAGGCAAACATGTGTCTCTGTGTACATGCATTCCTACCTGATTAAGGGCAGATGGACATATATGTGTAATAAAAGAGAAAATGTGATAAATTAAATAAGAGAATACTATGAGCATTTCCACGTACATCGTTTTTACCTGGAAGGGATGTAAAAAGAAGATTCATGGATTGGGTTGTCCATGAGATGCACACATTATGAATTTAGAAAGGAAAAATACAGGAATATAAGAGTTCATTGGTTGTTGTCCTTAATTGTGGAAGAGGACCAAAATGATATCACTGTTAGAGTCAAATTACAGTTTATCTGACTGTGGCTAATCAAACCAATTAAGCTGGAAATGCTCTGCCACAAATGTGGCACAAATTGTCCAGTTGAAGATTCCAGGTGGATTCCCTATCTTTGGACAACTCATGTCTGCTTACAGGGCACAGCACCTTCTCTGATGTGGACATGCTATGATGAGCGGTCTTTCATGTCATGCAAACAATTTTAAAGTTTTGTAAGAGAGAACGGGAGCTTGTCCTTGTATCCCTTTTTTTTCTGACTACCACATGAGCACTTGGCCTGTGTGAGTTTTCTATAAAATAATATTTTTTCAAGCATACATTTAGCATTTGAACAATGTGGCCAGCCCAATAGAGTTGTACTCTCTGCAGGAGAGTTTGAATATGGGGCAATTTAGTTAGAAAATGGACGACAACTGATGACAGAGAGAAAATTCTGAATTGCTTGAATTTAGCATGATAGGATGGGACAAAGCTTTATAATTAGCTTGGAGGCAGATTGTAGAAGTTTATATTTATTTGATTGAAAAGCATGGGTCACTTGATGCAGAAGAGTGATGTTATCAGAACAGTATATGAGTAAAACTGCTCAGTATTATAAAAGATGAATGGAAAAGGGGATAGGTTGTAGGCCAGGAAAACCAGTTAGAAGGAAATTGTAGTATTTTATAGGATTACAGATCTGGTGTTAAAAGGAACTACAAATATCATTCCTATTGAGTCCTTTCATTTTAAGGTTAAGGAACATGCCCTAGATTACAAGTCTAGTATACAAATATCCCACTTTGGATTTGAATCCAGATCTTGCTGACAAATTCAACACTCTATTCAATTCTGTTACACTACTTCTCAGTTTAGTGGTAATAAAGCCCTAAATGAGCATTATTCAATTATGAATAGAAAAAAGAACTATGAAACCATAAGACTCAGTATTTGATTGAATTTGAGGATCAAAGGAAAGGGAAGAACTAAAGATCACACTAAGTGCATATGATTGAGCAACTGGAAGGATATGAGCACTATTAACAGAACTAGAAAAGTGTTGAGGAAAGATAAGTATTACATAAAATATGAAAAATTGAGTCTTATTATGCATGTGGAATTTAATTGTTGACAGGATATTTAGCTAGAACAGAGAAATATTGACTGAGAGATAAAGTATAGTAAAATTGGTGAAAATATAGCTTATGAGTGTTTTGTAAGATATCTACATAGAAGAGTGCATTGAACCCTTGTAAATGAGTAACAATAGACCATGAAGAAAACAGAGTAAGCCACCTGTTAGTAATTAACTTATATCCTACTATCACAATGTAATTCTGTTCTTATCAAGGTGACTGCTTCCTTCAATAGTGCTTATAGCAATTCATCAAAGTATGCTTTCTTTTAGCTCTTTTTCATGTACTTCCATAAATTTACTACAGGATAAACACATTAATCTTCTTTCCTCCTTCTCTCCCTTCCTCCATCCCTCTCTCCCTTCCTTTTTTCTTACTTGCCTTCCTTCCTTCCTTTCTGCCTTCTCTGTCTCTATCTCTCTGTGTGTCTCTCTCCTTTATCTTTTTCTCTCTCTTTCCCTCTCCATCTGTTTCTTCTTCTTCCCCTTCCTCTCTCCCTCTTTTCTCTTTCCTTCTTTCTCTTCATTCTCTTCATTCTCCACAACCTTTGGTTATCAACAAAGTAATCAGGCAACATCCTGCCCTTCACTCTCATTATCTTAATTGGTCAATTTCTTTTTCCAATCATATTTTTGCAGATACCATCTGTTTTATTACTTGATATAGTTAAATAAATCAGTTCATATAATGAACCACATAAGTTAATTTATACAATCTAAATGGCCAATATAGAAGGAACAGAGTAAGAGAGATTCTATCTACAATTATTTTATCCTTTTCACACCAGCATAGGGAAAAATAACTATAAATAATGTGGCTTTTTTTCAAAAGCTAGGTGGTATACAAAGACAAAAATATGAAAAGGAATAGCAGACAAAGTAAAATGTCAGCTATAACCAATACTAATCATTTAATGATTGATTCTATTCAGTTCCATACTAGATGATAATCAGAGACTGCAACTCACTGTCAATCTTTGATGAAATTATTTTATTTGTTCTTTTTTCCCTTAAAGCATAAATCTAGAGTGTGTTTTATACTTTAATCCTGAAATGCTTTAAAAAAATCAAATCCTCTTGAAATCAAAACAGACAATACTCTGGGTGAAGAACTATAAATAATATCAAAACAAATCAACAATTAGATAATTGTTAGTAACCTAATGAGTATTTCCTTTTAAGAAAGGAAACATGAAATTACAAATATGAGATTAACCTTTATATAAAGAATGGTATTTAAATGCTATTAAATCATTAACTTTGATAAATAGGCATTTAACCTTTGTCAAAAGTTGACAGTGTTTAAACTCTGTGTTTCAAATAGTACTTTTATGAGTCCCTGCTTGAATATCTTCCCTTCAAATAGGAAGTATGCTTCCTCTTGACTTGAAATCTCAATTGATAGTGGAGCAACCCTTTTAGGAGGTTAAACCAAAGTTTGACAAACTTTATTTTAAACCAGCAGTTTTCAGATCTGCAGACCTCGGCACATCCTGCTTCCTGCAGGGAAGGGAAGGTTCCAAAATACTGCAATGAAAAGCTGTTGCTGTGGTATTTGTAGCCTTTTTGGAAGCAGGAAGCAGAGCAAATTCTCTAGAGAAAATCTGTTATAACAGTATTTCCAGCCAAATTTTGCAAACTCAGGAGATTCAGATTAGCATTTGTACTTTCTCATTCTTATAGGAAAGGAAAATCCAAATGTCTTATAGTTTGCCCACTGTTAATTTACACTTGTGGAGGAAAGATAGAAGGTGATTTACCTATGCTGAGCCTACCTATAGTGAACAGAGTGTTGTTTTCAAAAAGGGCAAGCTGATCCTCTTCAGCTATTTTCATCAGTCATTCTTGGTGATATGTAGATACCTTTCAAGTAATTTTCCCATCTAATTAGAGCACACAGTCTCTGTCTTCTGGGTTTCTACACCATATGCTATATTTGCCAGAATCTCAGGGGAAGTTATATTTCCAGAAAGATGCTTACCCACACAACAGAAAAGTTTGGGGCCTCTTCTGCAAAACAAAACTCAATTACACAACTTTATGGAAAAAAAGAGGATTAATGAGAACAGATAACTGGATTGTCCTCTCTTTAATTGTGTTCTTTTTTTTTGCACAAGACTATGAATGAATAGTAATAGATGGAGAAAAATCAATATTCATAATATTCAGATTCAGATCACCATCATCAGAAAGGGTCTTAAATATTTTAAAGAGGAAGTCATAACATTATTTAAGAATCTCACATAAAATTATATTTTTTATTCTGGAAATGAGACCATTTGTCCTGTTGTATTACTAGGGCATATTTCTGCAAGAATAATCAAATCTTGAACAAAATGTGTAAAAGGTGACTAGCCTGCTTTCACTCCAAGTCTACATAAAGCTTAGAGTACTTGGCAAGAGCAATAGACCCATAAACCTAGTAAGCCCAGTATTCACCAGTATGTGCAAAATGCTCTGTTTATACAATTCCCACTTGGACTTTGGACTTTGTATAGATACAGTTTTTTTTTTTTTTCCTAGTATATATTATCCTATATATCCTCTAAGGTATCTTCTATATTTAAAATTCTGTAATGTGGTCTTCAAGATTTGTTGTGACCAGAAAGCTCTATGTGTTGAGGTTTTCCTGATGATAAGCATTTAGAATTTTAATTAGTTTGATCTTAGAGCAAAAAACATACTGCTTTTATACTTGAGGGTCTTGTAGATTGCTAATTATCTTGGAGGGGGTTTGAAGAAATTCAAGATATCTCCACACTATGATCATGTACTAAAAAAAGGCTTTAATGGAGAAACAGAACATAAAAAAAATTAAAAATGTTTGATGCATGCTTGTTAGTTCTTTAAAGAAAAATATAGCTTAATTATTATTACAAATCCATTTTAAAGATGTTACCAAACAAATTGTTCTAGTAATAAAGGAATCAAAAGTATATATTTTAAGCTATAATGCCTATTCAATTGAAATAATTGAATTAATATTTTAATTTCCAAGGAATTCATTTGCATTTATCTGTCCGATCTGGATAAAAAACTTTGAAATTCTAATCATCAACAATTAAATAGGTTAAATATTCACTGAAATAAATACTGTATCATTTTGCACCAGGATGAAGAAAAAAAATTATCAAGGTTCTCCACCTCTTTAATCTAATCATACAAATCTGTGGGGAGCAGATATGAAAAAAATAAAGTGATAATAAGATGAGATTAATTTAACTAAGTTATAAGCAATCAGATTTCTTAAGTGAAAGTCACATTTGAAAGTGAGTTAGCAACTTTAAAATATCTTTAGGTCGGTGATATTAATAGAGAGGTTAAAAAAAACGATCTGTCAAATAGTTTCTTCACACTGCTTAGAATTCTTGTCTTATTTTACTTTACAGCCTACATCTCCACCAAAAAGAAATTTAGATTATTGTGTCTGAAATGCAAAATCACAAAATATTGGGGAGAGGTAAGGACTATCATACATTCATGGAAACCATTATTTGTATTTGTAAAGACATCTGAAGCAGAGGAAAGAATATGGGGTTTGGAGCAAGAATATTTGGCTAGTAAATGATCTATCCTGGATTTGATATCTCTGTCCACCACTCAATAATCTCAAATTCCTTGTATGCAAAATGGACATAATGACACCATCTTGAAGTCACAATGGATAGATTTCCGGGGTTGGAGTCAGGAATAGTCATCTTCCTGAATTCAAATCTGACCACAGATATTTACTAGTTGTCTAATCATGGGCAAGTCACAACCCTCTTTGCCTATTTCTTCATCTATAAAATGATCGAGAGAAGGACATGGTAAGCTACTTTAGTATCTTTGCCAAGAAAATTCCAAATGGAGTTACGAAGAATTAGATGTGATTAAAATGACTGAACAACAGCAAGGAAATGTACAAGGTATTAAGCATTAGCATCCATAAGTCACCAAATATAGTAATTCGGATCTGACTTGAGGTGTTCCATCACAGGAACCAAGGTTCAAGATGTATATAAGGAAATTAGATAATTTATAGACATCTTACATATAACATGCCCCACAATGAACTCATTATTTTCCTTCAAATACCCCCCATTTCAACCTTTTTTGATTAGTGCTGAAGGTACCACCAGTCTTCTGGTTTCTCTAGGCTCAAAATTTAATTATCATCCTCAATTTCTTATTGTTTTTACCTGCACATCTGACTGCCAAGACTTGGTTTTATTTTTCTAGTGTCTGTCACATATACCTCCTTCTCTTCTCTGTCATATTCCTGGGGCAGGCCCTCACCCCTTTTATGTGGATGAATGCAACAGCTCATTGGTTGGTCTACAAGTCTCTCATTATTACACAATATCTACCAGTTAGCCACCAAAATATTTTTGTATAATCAAAAAAAAATTTATTATGTAATAATGTACTACCATATTATTGTTATATAAAAATACAATATATAATATAGTATATAATACTATAATAATTATTATATAACAATAAGCATTATATTAATTAGGATAATATTAATATACATTGCTGTAAATGTAATAATAGAATTATATGATATATAATAAACATATATGTATACATAAATATTTATGATTTTTATAAAAATAATTCTTCTGTAGCACAAATTTTACCATGCCAATACATTACAGTAATTCCCTATGATCTGTAGGATCAAATATAAAACCGTCTGGTTTTCAAAACCCTCATTTCTCCTTCTACTTTCCAGTCTTCTTGCACCTTATAATAGCTTCACCAGTCCCACTTTTCTAGGCATATTTACCTGCTGCTCCTTGATTCAAGGAATGTTCTTACTCCTTCTTATTTGTCTCCTGCCTTTCCTGTTATGCTTTAAGTATAATTTAAAATGTTACCGTAAAGAATTATTTTTCCCAATTTTTATACATTCTAGTACATTTCATCTGTTGATAATTTCTTTAGTTTATCTTGTGTAAAAGTTTTTTTTTTCCCTTTATATAGATGTTTGCATGTTGTTTTACCCACATTAGATTATTAATTACTTAGAGACTGTCTTTTGCCTTTCTTTGTATCATCAGAATTTAGAATGATCCCTGATGCAAAATAACTAATTGACAAATACTTATAGCCTGCCTGTACAATATTCATAACTCCATATTTTTGAATAAACCTTTATTTTTCTTTTTAAGTCTTTCAAATTTTATCGAATATTTTCAAATTTTTGCAAGGGGAAAGGCTCAATTATGTAATTTCCTTAACACCATTTGGATTCTCTTATTTCACCCCCATGTAATGGATCTCTCTTTTTAAAGAAGCTATTCCTTTTAAAGAAGCTATTCCTTAGTATAAAAATGTGTAGGGATCATGTGAAACAAAAATATTTGGTAGTCACATAGAACATAAGCAGGTGAATTTAGATCAGCAAGCTACTTCCAGTAGAAATGTTTAAAACTAGGAGCTAGGAATATTTAAACCATGATTCCAAAGCACTAAAATCAGAATAGTTTCCTTTTATGCTGTATATTCATCGAGATTCACACAGTAAGCTGCCAACTGGCAGGCTTTTAAAGTTTGTAGGCTCAATTAGCTTTGGGAAAGCATCTAACAGTTGGTATATTTTTCAAGATTTCTACAAGCCTTTTCAGTAAAATTCAGGCCAACAACTCAAATTTAAAAGCTTTCCCAGAGAATGGAAAGTTACTTTTCTTTTTCATTGATGAGGAGGATCCGCTATCATTTTATTAACATTTTACAATACTTGACAATTAGCTGAGTGAATGAATAATAACAAAGCATAATTTGACCTTACAAAGAAAACTCTTCATTCCTCTTACCCAAAAACATGCTTTAAATTTAGCAATCTGATCCATAATAAATTTTTTATTTTCTGAAAATTTCAGTCTTGAATTTTGTCATGACTATATACTTTTTGAGAATAATTTTTAGTGTTTAACCATGCCATATGTAATAGTAGGGCATTTATAGACTATAGGGCTTCAGAAAGAGAATCTTGATTGTCAGAAGGGATGTGGATGATATTGTCATGTTCATTTTATAACTTTTAATAGAGGGACTACACTATCAATACAATTTGGTTGATATTATCAGGTATATAAGTGGAGGGTGAAGGGTATCTACACCCAGAGCAAAAAGAACTATACATTCAAAACTACTTATATCTAATACAAAATAGATTACTACAACATAGATGTCCAACAATTAGGAAATTGTTGCTCAAATTGTGCAAAAATAAATATAATGAATTCAGAAACTCATGGAAAGGCTTGTGTAAACCAATGCAGAAAGAATTATATTGTTCCTAAAGAAAACTCTCCTGATCAGTATAGTAAAAAGAAAAATGATAATAAGAGATCTCTGAACTCAGATCAACCCAATGATTAATTTTGAGTATAAATGACATTATAAAATGTGACTACCTGCTCTGAGTAGAGATGTCAAGCCTGAGGAGTAGAATTAAAATACATTATCAGAAAAGAGGATTTGATCATTTGGTTTGCTTAAGTGTTTCTTTGTTACAAGGGAATATTTTTCCAAGGTACCTAATATTGGGAATTGACAATTATATTTTAAAGCATTAATGTACCTTTAAAAAATATACTATATGTGTAGTAACGAAGTAAAGGAATTTTAGCAGGGTAGAAACCAATCAGTGTTTATTTTGGAAATCACATCTTATTAGGAAGAAATGCTTAGATAAGAAAAGATTTAGAGCAACAATAATTGCCTTCAAATATTTGAAAGAATTTCATTTTCATGAGAGATTAGCTCCTTTCGTGACATCATGGCTGGTAAGACTATGGCTAATTTGTAGAACACATGAAGATTTTGACAACATTTGATTATACCTTTTAAAAAAATTTTACCAGGGTTATCCAGACTCTGTTGAGAGACTAGTGATATTTTACTAACTGAGAAGTTAAATGAGTTAATTTCCAAAGAGTACTAATGGTTATAATTTTTCCTCATAATAAATTGAAATCTGCTTCCCTCTGCCTTCTATCTTCCATTCACTGGCTCTTGTTTTCCCCTTTGTACAACACACAAAAAGTTACCTTTCACTATTCTACATGCTTATGAAGGCAAATCTTATGTCTTACACATATTTCATTACAGGTAAAATCTCTATTTACTGCAAACAATTCTCATTAATGTTGATTTCCAGACTCTTCATCATATCCAGTCACCCTCTTATAGACACTCTTCAGTTTTCAATCTCCTTTCAAAACTTTATAATTTAACAGATTATTCAAAAATTTAGAATTAAACAGGAAAAAATGGGCCCACATGTACAAATAAAAGTAATAGTTCTTTTTAATGGTCCCACAAGTGGAGAATGGTTAAATGAACTATGATATATAGATGACTTGGAATTCTGTGCTGTGTAAAAAATAACAAAAGATCTAGTATCAGATAAACCTGGGAACCCTTGTAGGAAGTGATAAAGAATGATATGAGCAGAAGATCAACAAAGACCAATTTATATAATGTTTTCTCTTAGTTGAAAGAGAGTGTGAGACTGCACCTTCTTTTGTCCTCTCAAAAAAAGAGGGGATAAAATATAATTTCAAGAAATACAGACATATCTTTTAGGATCAAAAAAAGTAAAAACATATGTAGTGCCTTTCCTCTTTTTTATATCTTTGATATACAGGTCCAGTAGTGGTATTGTTGGGTCAAAGGGAATACAGTTTGGTTGGCCTTGGGGCATACTTCCCAATTACTCTCTGAAGGGTTGGATTAGTTCACAACTCCACCCATAGTGCATTAGAGTCTCAATTTTCCCACATCCTCTCCAATAATTACCACGTTCCCTTTCTGTCATATTAGGCAATATGCTAAGTGCATTTTTATTAGTTTTTATTAGCACTTCTCTTATAAGAAATGATTTGGAAAGCTTCTTAATAGGCCTAAAGAAACCTGACTGTTCATACCTCTTGTCCTCTTATCAACTGCCTTGTGTTTTTACAAATTTGACTCAATTTTCAATACATTTAAGAAATGAGGCATTTATCATAGACATTTAATACAAAGAAAGCTTCCCAATTATCTGCTTTCCTTCTAATCTTGGTTACATTAATTTTGTTTTTTACAATAACTTTTTATTTTGATATCATCAACATAATCTAATTTGTTTGGTCATGCTCCTGTCAGTCACTTCAGTCTGGATGCTATGCTGCTTAATTGTCAATTGTACCTTTAGCAAGATGTAGTTTCCTCTTTATTTGTTTTAATTAGATCTATTTTTGTTTTCGCTTTGTCTGAGATCAGACTTGCTAATGCTGTTTGTTTGTTTCATTACTTTCCTGCAGTTGAAGTATAATAGATTCTGCCCCAGCCTCATATCTTTAATCTCCATATGTCTCTCTGCTTCAGCCCTGTTTCTTGTAAACAACATATTGTAGGGTTATGGTTTTTGTACCACTCTGCTATCTGCTTCTTCTGTTTTATGGGACAGTTCATACTATGCACATACACAGTTATGATTACTACTTGTGTATTTTCCTCCATCCTATTTTTTGTTCCATTTCTTCTCTCTCTCCTTTTACTCTTTCACTCCTTATCAATGATTTGCTTTTCTCTATCACCTTCCCTGGCCTACTGTCTGTTCTGCTAGTCCACTCCCCCTCCTTGATTTAATCTCCTCCCTCCTTTCCTGCTGGGTAAAATGCATTTCTTTCTATACAAATATTTTGGATATTATTCTCTTTTTGAGCCAATATTGATGAGAGTAAGATTCAACCTATGTGAATTGCCCATCCTCCCATCTTCTTCATTTCCGTATTTCTTTTTGTCAATTAATCTACTTCTCCCTTCTTGCGGTATCCAGTGTACCCCTCTTATTAATTGTTTTTTTGCCCATTGCCTCAAATTCACCTTATAGCACATACCATCAATGTATCGATCTGTATCTATCTATTCCTTCCAGCTGTACAGTTAATGGCACAATTTTAAAGAATTACAAGTATCATCTTCCCAGTAGGAATGCCAACAGTTCAGTTCCACTGAATCCCTTATGATTTTCTCCCTTTTTTCCTTTTGGGCTTTTCTTGGTTCTTGATATTGGAGATAGTCTGTTGTTATTGTTGTTCAATTCTGCTCTTCTTATGAAAGTTCAAAATCCTTCTATTTCATTGACTAATCTATATTTCCTCTGGGAAGGGGACTTCTCAAATTGTGAGGAAGATCTAGGTGTATTTCATTAGTAGTTGACCACTATCCTGAGTGTTGAACAAGATCTGTGGCCCTCAAATGCTGGGATGATTGTTGTTTTTTTTTAATAAATTTGAGCTCTGCTCCTGGATTAGAACAGCTCTTCAGACTTCATATGCCAGGGGCTGCAGACCCTCGCTATTTACCTGATGTTGCACTCATGCTACTCTGGGATATAAGTGGGACTTTATGTCTGGTGCTAGGAGTAGGGGCTGCTAGTAATACAGGAGGACATAGGGGTCTGGTAACTGTTACTGAGCCAGGATCTTAGGCACTTTGGGATCCGGCTGCTTTTGACCAAGGATACATTGAATTATGTGGAAGTTTGGCTGCTGGAAGTTGCCCATTTGCCCAGGCTATGCTGAAGTACCTGGCAGTTCTAGGAGTTGGAGGCTTTTATCATTGTTCCATTTACCAGGCAATGTTGCTATTCTTGTTCTGATCTTCCATACCATAGCCAAAGTGAATGGCCTTTTTCTTGTCCTTAGCAACCATTAGTCTTAGGTAATTTTGTTCTGTTGACTGACACAATGATTTCTGTTCTACCCATAGTCATTCTCTTATCAATACAAGCTTTCACATTCTGATGCTATCCTTTAAAACAATTTGATCATACGTTGTATTGCTATTATAATTGTTTTTTACAATCTTATTGCTATTGTGTAGATTCAGCTTCTGGTTTTGCTCACTTCATTTTACATCAATTTATGAAAGTCTTCAAAATTGCTTATTTAAAAAATATTTCTATTGCAGTAGAAACTGGCCAAGGTATATTCACTTTTACTCCAAGTTCCTTAAAGTCTTTTTTTTTCTTTGAAATATTTTTCCTCATTTCTTAGAGCACAATAATTTTCCAATATAATCACATCCCAGATTTTGTTCAATCTTTTTGCTTTTGTTGGACATTCCCTCATTTAGCAGTTTTTTATCATTTCACAAAAGAGACAATATAAATATTTTCATGAATATAAAATATCTTATTGTCACTGGTGTTGGGCCACAGGACTGATAATGAAGCATGGTATCAAGCTCCTAACAGAAAGGTGAAGTATGGGCTCAGAATGCAGAATGAGAGATGTTATATGGAAATGTCCAATGAAGATATTTGTTTTGCTTTACTATGGAAAAAAAAAACATTCTTAGCTAGTCAGTGAATTTGTTATATTTCCACATCCTTCGTCTTTGTTAGCTTTTCTTACTTCTACAATACTATATTTTTTTTATTTTTCAAAATTTCACTCTTCAGAATTTTTCTTTCCTTCTGATCTGAATCCTTTTGTAGAATATTACTTCTTCTTTCTTTAAATTCCATGGTATTTTCTCTCCTAAAATCTAAGGTATTATACTATGTCTAGCTTTCCAGTTAATCTCTATCCTGATTTTTTAAAGTGAAAATCACTTTTAGAATAACTATTCTTATCAATGCATCCACATTTTGAGAAATGAAATAATCACTAAAGTAGAATGCAATGCTTATTTAAATAACATTTATATTTATATGAGATTGGTTTATTTTCTCATGAAATAGTATGATTTAATAAAATTCTATTATATTCCACAGTTAGCCAAATAGAAAGATATATTAAATGGATGAATGGATGGATGGATAGGAAGAAAGAAAGAAAGAAAGAAAGGAAGGAAGGAAGGAAGGAAGGAAGGAAGGACGGAAGCAAGGAAGCAAGGAAGGGAGGGAGGGAGGGAGGAAGGAAGAAAGGAAGGAAGGAAGGAAGGAAGGAAGGAAGGAAGGAAGGAAGGAAGGAAGGAAGGAAGGAAGAAAAAGAACTGAGAGAAAGAAGGAAAGAAGGAAGGAAGGAAAGAAGAAAGGAAGGAAAGAAGGAATGAAGGAAGGAAAGAAGAAAGGAAGGAAGGAAAGAAGGAAGGAAGGAAGGAGAACTAGAACTTAGTAAAAGAATATAAAAAGTTTCCTATCAGAGCAATGCTAACAACTTTCTGAGCCAAAATGAACATTGACAGAAACATATAGACATAAGGGAATGTCCAGAAGGCTTGGTTGAAGAATTTTAAGTATAAGACTTAGGTTTACATCTCTGCATGAATTATTTATTTAACCCAGGGAGTCAGATTCAAAATCTATACCTGGCCTTATTTGACATACTAAAGATTGATAGCTATTTATCAGTTGCAGTTGGACATATCCAATAATATCATCATGTATCTCATTAACTGCTTTTTCCTTGTTATAAAATATACCCAGTGGAAGGAAAAAATTAATATTTATCAAAAACTCAATCAATTTCACATACATGTACCTGAAATATGCTGCAGTTTCAATGCCCCTTTTAACTAAAAAGTATATACCAAACAGAAATAGAGTTCAACAGAGAAGTTTTTATTTATTTTCACTCAATATTAGAAGCAAACAAGCCTGCAGAGCATTAATTTACATCAGTGGTTTGGTTACATACACCCTGATTCATAATCTATTCCTTAGTAGAATCCATGTAGCTCTTTTCCAGCTTATTGAAATTATAATCATTAGAGCCTGTGAAGTAGACAGTATGCTATCTTACAATATGTATGTATGATGGTTTAATTTAACAGTTTGTAATGGAGAGAGAGAGTAGAGAAAGAGAAAGGATTAGTGTTTTTAGACCATATACTGCAATAGCATGAAATTGCACCATTGGCATCAACTTAAACTTAAGTCACATTCCCTGTCCTTGGATTTCCCCTCATTGGGCATTAGATTTCCAAGCTCTCTATACATATCCTCTTTTACTCTTTTCTATACTATGACAAATAAAATAAACTAGCTAATCAAGGCACTTAATTGACAGTTTGTATCACTGCAAAATAAGGAAGAATATACCCATAAAAGACTAGAATAATCTCACCCCATTGTGTATTATTTTACCTTTCAGTTTATTTCCAGGGTGGCAGTTTTTTATTTCATTTTTTAAAATTATTTTAACATTATTTCTGTATTTTTGCATATTGTTGATCTAAACTTTTTTGAGACAGTGTTCTCCATTTCCCAAAATAATTATTTCCTCTGGTCCAATGTGAAAAACTATAAGATTTCATAACTAGGGATTGCTTTAGAAATGAACTATGCTACTTTCCAAAGAACTGATTTTCAAATGATATTTGAAAAAGCACAAAATGTGTCATTATACTTTTTGACTAAATTCAGGTACAATTTGTGTTAACTCCTTTGGGCCTGATAAATTTTGACAGTTATAACCTTGCTGAGTACATTCAAATAATATATAATTGTGATATTGTGATATTGTTTTCTTATAACTGCTGAGATCAAACAAAAATAGTTATGGAAACATCACATTTAAGCAGAAAATTGTTACTGATAATATCATATGTTGATAAGGCAATTATTTTGAGTTTGTTCATATAATGAAATTATTAATTGAATATGCAAATTGAAAAATACATTCCCTAAGTCTATTTATGTCTCCTACTGACCATTTCACCAAGTGTTTGGCCTTCTATTGTATTCCATATACTTATAAGATTTGTGATCAGCATGTTAGTAAAACAATCTTTTTTTAAAAAGAAAACCTTGATTTCAATGAAAATGGTGATTAGTGTTGAAGGCACAGATATAAGTAGTTTGGGTATAAAACAGTGACAGTTGAAGAAGAACTAGGGAGGAAATCAGAGAAAATGAAAAAAAAAGAGATTCTGGCAAACATTTTCAGTTGGGATTGAATAAGTGTCAGAGCTTCTGCCAAACATAATGGGAACTGAAAAGTTACTGGGAAAAAATGAAGCTGGGGCCAAGACTATCTATAGTCATTTTTGTGACAAGTTAGAATCTATATTATGTATAGGAAAAATATCAGTGGGAGATAAAATTCAGTAATCAAGTAGCTTGGAAGAAAGCAAAAATTGTCAAATCTAAGGACCTCTTTAAAACAGAAACTATCAAAGATCAGAGTTGACCAGAGCAGAAGTATTCCCAAAGTAAATAAAACAAAAGTTGAGGGAAATAGTACATGTAGGAGAAACAAGTGCAGTAGCATTTAGAAGTCAAAAGTCAAAACCACAGGAAAAACTAAAGAAAAGGCTACATTAACCTAGGTCTACATGAAGACAAATTGTCAAATAACAAAAAAGATATAATAGGCCCATCAGTGGCCTATTTATAATTTTTTATATTTAATATATTTTCCCCAGTAACATGTAAAATACTTCTTTACATTTGTTTTCAAAACTTTGAGTTCTAGATTTTCTCTCTTTCCCCTGCCTCCTATTGAACAGGCACATCTGAAATTATGCAAAACATTTCCATAAAAGTCACATTGCAAAATAAAATATATATCACCCTCCCAAAAAAAGTTCTCAAGAAAAATAAAGCTTTTAAAAAAAAGCATACTTAAATCTGTATTCAAACTCAATCAGTTCTTTCTCTGGGTATGAGTAGCATTTTTTATCATAAGGCCTTCAGAATAGTCTTAGTTCATTGTAATTTCTGAGAAGAGCAAAGTCATTTTTCTAATAAATGCTTTCTTCTACCACCCTGCCCATCTTCTCATTTCCCATTTTCCTCCTACTTTCCTGTGGGGTAAGATGCACTTCTATACCATTTTGAGTGTGTTATTTCCCTTTTTAGCCAATTATGATGACAGTAAAGTTCACAAACTCACCCTCCTTTCCTTGTCAATGTAAAACCTTCCTGCGTCATTTATGACAGATAATTTATACCTCTTTTTACCATTTTCCTAGTACATTCCTCTCTCAACTGTTAATTTTATTTTTTAGATATCATTTCTTAACATTAAAATCATACCTGATTCATCATTGAACAAAGGAATCATTAATGGTTCTCTGTCTATATATCCTTCCAACTGCTCTAATAATGAGAAAGTTCTTATGATTATGAAGTGTCCTTCTCTCATGTAGGAATATAAAGAGATAAACCTTACTAAGTCCCTTACGATTTCCATTTTCTACATAATTACTTATGCCCGTCCTATATTTGAAAATAATATTTTCCATTCATCTCTGAACTTTTCATCACAAATATTTGAAAATCCTCTATTAAGCACCTTTCCCTTAAATATTAAAATCAGTTTTCCTGCGTAGGTGATTCTTGGTTTTTATCTTAGATCCATTGTTCTTTGTAATATCATAATCCAAACTCTCTAGTCCTTTAATGTAGAAAATGCTGAATCCTGTGCTACACTAAGTGTTGCTCCACATACTTGAATTTTTTTAGGGATGTTTGGAATATTTTCTCCTTGAAATGGGAGTTCCAATATATAGCTATTAACATTTCTTGGAGTTTTCCTCTTGGGATCTGTTTTAGTAGGTGATCAATGGATTCTATTAATTTCTATTTCAAATTCTGATTCTAGAATATCAGGACAGTTTTCCTTGATAATTTCTTGAAAAATGACATCAAATTTTTTTTATCATGGTTTTTTGGTAGGCCAATTTTTTCAATTATTTCTCTTGGACTTATTTTCCAGGTCAGTTGCTTTTCCAAAGATATATTTAGCATTCTTTTCTACTGTTTTTCATTATTTTGGCAATGTTTTATTGTTTCTTGATTTCTCATAAAGTCATTAGCTTCTTCTTGTTTAATTCTAATTTTTAAGGAATTCTTTTTTTAGTGAGCTTTTGAATCTCCTTTCCCATTTGCCTTAATAAAAATTTTTATTAAGGCATTCTTCTCATTAGCTTTTTGTATTTCTGTTTGCATCATTCTAGTTTCTCTTTGCAGTTTTTCCTATACCTCTCTTACTTAAATTCCCAAATCCTTTTTGAGATCTTTCATGGCCTAATATCAATTTATATTCTATTGGAGGCTTTGGATGTAGGGACTTTGACTTTGTTTTCTTCTGAGTATGTATTTTGATCTTTTTTGTTACCATAGTTAACTTTCTAAGGTAAAATATGTTTTCTATTCTTTGCTCATTTCCCCAACCTATTACTTGGCTTTTACCTTTTTTATTAAAGTAAGGATTTGTTTCTAGGTTGGATGGTAGAAATTCTCAAATTTTTGTTTCTAGGGTGCATGGCATAAAGTCCCATGTTTTAGGAAGTTTGTTCAGCAGTTTTCATAGATTCTTCTAGGGTCATGTAAGTTTTTAGTTGTTCCAAGTTGTTATTTCCTAGCAAAACAAAGCTTTCCTGTTGACTGATGAGTTCCATTGTACTCAATTCAAACCAGACCATGTTGTATTCAGCCCTGAAAGATAACATGTTGAGGATATGGTCCTTCCCTCTGGTTGCATGGATCCTCTGAGAACCTCCATGTAAGAAGAATTATATGGTGATTTCTTTATTTCCCATCAGGCTTCCTCCTCCATGTTTCCATCAATTCTCCATAGGATAACTTTCTCCACCTTCATTTCTCAGCTTCCTTTCTTGTTTTGTCTTCCCCCATTGGAGTATAATCTCATTGAGGGTAGGTTTTGTCTTTCTATTAACTTGGCTTTGTATTCTTAGCTCTTTGCTCTGTGTTTGTCACAATAGCAATAGCTCTATAAATACTTTTTAAATCGAAAAAAAAAACTTTACTCTTGATTTTTCAAGTCATATTTGGTGTCTAAGGACTAAGAGGTCTAGAAATCTCCGGTATTGTTATTGAAGAAATTTGCATGGCATTGGAGAGAGCTAGTTCGAATTCGTGCTATTAGTCTACCATCTTTTTTTTTTTTCAACATTACATTTTATTGTGGACTTTCAAAGTATCTTTAAGGAATTTCCATATAGAAAGCTAAAGTTTTTATATGAGCTATTCTAGGCTTGGAAATATGACACAATTGAATTTATGAGAAAGAATGTGTTTTGTGGGATTAGAGATAGAGGTATAATATGTGACATTCCTCATTTCTCAGTGACAATTTTATTTATAAATGCATGTACAAAATCAAGAACCATAACAAAAAGAAGAAATGTTTATACATGATCTCAGGCTGCCACTATTATGGAAATAGCTTAGGGGGGGAATTGTTTGGGGGAAATTATGTCAAGATTTTGTGAGCAGAAATTCCTAGTGGTAAACACAAAGTGAGAAAATCTGTCTTGTAATAAGAAGGTTCATCCAGAAGGATTATAATCTTATAAGAGATTAGGTAACAGAACAAAGGAGAAAAGAGAAAAAAATATTCCCCAAATTCTTTTTTGTTCTCTCCAAGCAAGTCTTTTTCATTCTTTCTCTTTCCCATTTTCCCTCTTTCTCCAGCTACCAGAATAAATTTCCTGAGTTTCCACTTTTAGAACTAATGTGTTCAGTTCTTGAGAACAGGAAGACATCAAAATCATGACCCTTACATTCAACAAAAAAGGAGATACACTTATGTGACAGGAAGCCAAACACACCTCAAATATCACACACACAAAAGCTAGTTTTGTTTGATTTCCAACCTAGTTCTGCAAGGGGTTTAGAGAGCACAGAGACTAATTGATGTTTTTCTGACCCAAATGGCTGATCATATGGACAGTTGCCCTTCCCAGATCATTGTGGTATATCCAGTCCTGTGATGCCATTGTATGAGTGTCCTATGACAATGGTTGCACTGGGTCATAGCCTCGTTTTGATAGTAACAACCATTAATTCTTCTGAAGACAAGATTTGTCTCAGATAACATTTTGACATTGATGTACAGATAAAGAATTGCTTTAAAGAGCAACCACATTTTTTCCCACACTATTCATACTGGCCAATCTAACATAGCCTATATCTTAACCATAGTACATGTGGAGAATTCTAAAATCAGGCTAATTTTAAGTTGATAATCAGATAGCAAAATAAAAAAATCAGAAAAAATTAATCTCAGAAATATTTTATAAATAATAATACAATAATTAACATCACCCCCCAACAAATGTTGTGTTCTTGGTAACTTTTTTTTAACAAAAGTACAACATTTTTATCTACCTTCTCTTCTAAGGTGATGGGTTCAACTGATCTGAAACAGGGATTTTATATCTTATTCAAAAAGAAGCATATATCTTGGATGTTATCATATACACAGATATCATACATAAATGTGGCTTCAAAGAACCACAAGCTTTAATAACTTGAAGGGCTTTCAAAAATTAATCAGTTAGAGCTAAGTAAGAGTTTCTTTATAACCCAGCTTCTTAAAATGTTATTTATGACTCCCTATGAATATTGGGGGTCACAATATTATGATTTGTTATGAATAAATGTTTGATTTATATATCCATATATCTGGGGTCACCTAAAATTTCTTGGATGAAAAGAGTTTATGAGTGGAAAACGTTTAAGAAGTCCTGCTCTGTGATATCCATGATGAAGGGTCAATCTAGCCAGATTTTATTAATGTGAACTATATGTGACTTGACTTCTCTATTTCCCCTTAGTGTGTGATCTCCTGGACTTTTACCCTAGCTTTTTATCATGGTTATTGCTTTCTCTAAGATAATTAGGTACTTCACTATAGGATGTAACAGACCTTTTCCAAACCAAAGTTCTATTCACATCACTCCAAAAAAAGGTATATTTACTTATGCTATTTGTTTTGACTGTGATACTTTTCCACTTTTCCAATTATCTAAGTCTTGTACTTCCTCTTAAGTCTATTTTTATGTTCCACCTCATCTGAGAATTTTTACTTGTTAAGCCAATCCAATTTTCTCTTCCTTCCCAGATGTGTCATACTATTTACTGTACTGCATTTTTTTTTAGTTAATCTAAGTGACTGGTCACATGAAAAAAGTGTCTGTGTCCAGATTTGAATTCACATTCTTCTGGCTCAAGGATCAGTGCTTTATTCACTTTACCATCTAGATATCCTTTACTGTTCTGTACATAATGGAAAGAGTCCACACCTTGGAATGATTGTTCTCTGAATCCATTCTTCTCCTTTCTACTTGGTCCTTTGAGCTCCTGAGTCAGCCTAATGCAACACAATCTTAACAGGCATTGCCCCATACCTTTATGAAGTAGGCTTTAAAACTTCAAAACAAAAACAGTCATTTTTACTTAGGTGTTAGTGAAATGACTTCACATTGCCTCCATGTTTTCTGTGTTAGTAAAGTGATGGCAATAATTATAAATACTTGTGCAGCACCATACTAAGACAATTAATCTTCAATTAATGTATAAATTTAAAGTCATTCTATTGAAGCTATCCATTCCCTAATGGCCTTCCTATGTATTAAGCTCTTGGCAGTTATACATTATCTGTAAGACATCTCCTCACCTGTAAAGGGTTCCTATATTTATAGGATCAGAGATTTAAAAAAAAGAAGGGCCATAAAAATAATTTCATCTAATCCCCTAATTTTACAGATGAAGAAACTGTGGCTCAGAATTTAGAACATATAACGTTAAAGGTTATTCCTTTCAAGTCATTCATTACCTAACAGCATCCCTATGTATTAAGCTCTTAGTGGTTGTAAATCATCTCCAAGATATCTCTTCACCTGTAAAGGGCAACCATAGTTGTAGGATCAGAGATCTAGAAAAAGAATGACTATAAAAATAATTTCATCTAATCCCCTAATTTTACAGATGAAGAAACTGTGGCTCAGAACTCTGATCTCTGTTAAATACCAGTAAACACCAGAATTTTCTATATTGAGTCCTTTGTAACAGTAGTTAGAGGATAACAATCTTCCACTAGATACATACCCTAGGAAAAAACTTCCTTTTCTTTCTCATTTTCCATCTATTCTCCTACATCAAAAGAACTCAGTTAACCAGCACTCTTCCCACTTGTCTGGAGGGAGGGGTTGAAGTTAACTTTCCCAATATGTTCCCTAACACAAGTAAAGATACCTGCTACACAAACCTCAGAAAATCTGATTATTATCTCTTAGATAATAACCTGCCTGAGGGAGAAAGTATGACTTCACTTCTGTTCCTGACAATATATATATATATATGGTGCTCATTAACTTGTTATAAATAGGTAGATGGGTAAATGTGTAATGAGAAAACCATAACCAGGATCTAGCACCAGGTGGAAAGACACTTTTAAGTAGCAAAAATGAGGGGCAGAGAAGGTGTGCTCACTGAAATGCTGAGTGAGAATAGGATAAAACAAGCAATACTGAGCATCAAGAGGGACCAAGTATTGAGAACTATCTTCTGCTAGAGGCCATATTACAAATTACTGAGATTGTGTATGTTTCTTAGACATGGGCTATTTTGTTATTTTTATTAAATTTGGGTATAAATCTTATCTGTTTCCATTAATTTGTAAGCAAAATTAATCATGTTTTTAATTTTAAAGACCTGTTTTATATGATGTATATCTTTGAGGTGGGGTATGGAGGAGTGTTGAAATTTGGAATTCTAGAGTATCTGCTAAGAGCAAAAAATAGAGAATTGTGTATTCTCTACAGTTTCAGCAGGCTTTCAGGTTATGAGAAAATATCATATAAAATGATTATCACGAATTAGTTACACTGTATAGTATACAAATTGATAAAATAATTATATTTTATTGAATAATATTACTTAGTTGTCCTTTATGGGATTTTTCACCCAGAAATGACTTTGATCTAAAGACAAAAGACCTCATAAACTATTTTAAAATTAAAAAAAAATGATACTCACAGGCTGCATGAAATATAAATCCACACTACAAATATACAAATAAAAGTTCTAAAAAAATTTAGGCAATGAGACTTTATGCAGACTTTTTTAAATGTAAAATATTATTTTATTTTTTCATTATAACAACCTTGGGAGGTATAGCACTACTGTACTATAAGAAATGTAGAGCTCAATGATTTTAGAAAAAAATTGGAAAGACTTGCAGAAAATAATTAAGAACAAAATGATCAGAACCAAGTGAACACTATATAATGATGGTAATACTCTTTTAAGAATAATTTTGTAAAAATAAGTTATGTTGACTATTATCAATAAACAGATTTTTGAAAGAACTAGATCTATATTTATATTTTTGAGACAGCTTTCTTATAAGCAATTATGAAAGGAAGTTTTATATTTACTTCCTTGGCTGCTTTAGTATATGCAATACAAGTAAAAATCATAATAAAATGATGGTTTACATTCAACTGTTGAAGAAAACCAATATATCATAAAACTGGTATTTTTCACATCTCTATGAATATGTATCTGGAAAGGAACTGCAAAGTAAATATATATTCAATGTTTTTCTTTGCCAAGAAAGTTTGATTCTTTGCTCAAAACACACTTTTTCTTATACTCTATTATCTGCTGATTACTCAAATACAACACTCCATCTCCAATCTTTATATTTTTCTTCTATTTTGTCATAAATGAAAAGAATTCCTTTTCTTCTTATGTAAATTACCAAGAACTCTTCATTTTAAATGGGACTTAATCTTTCATAAGAAACTTTTCCTGCTTCCCTAAATGTCTTTCTTCCCAAATATCTTATAGTTATTAAGTACATTAACCTCTATAATGATGCTCCAGCTATTGTATATATGTGCATTTATTCACATAATATTTGTGCTTTGTTTCTGTCCAAATCAGAAAATCCCTTCCCAGTCTGATTCTTCTGTGATGTCAAACTAGATTATCTTTTATGGCAATTCTTTTCTAGCTTTTAATTACTGATGGGTGTTGCCTCAGACAAACTGAGATCTGAGAAAGACTTTTGATTAAAAAGACCAAGCTGAATCTGGGGCCATTTACAGTCAACCTGACTCATGCTTTGCCTTAAATTCTGGAGGGGAATAAAGCTGATGATCTTGCACAGTTCTTCCCCACTTAAATCCAATTTGTTAGTAAGGCAAGCACTCCTGATGTTGTTGGTCCTCTTTGAGAATGAAGGACAAAATACAACATCAAAATGTCTTGTATGGTTATTTATTTACATTTTTATTTTTGCTACCCATTAGGATATAAATACTTTGCAATCATTGATTGATTCATTCTTTGTATTTATGTCTCCATTAAAGTAGGCATCTAAAAATGTTGCTTACTCCACCAGGGCAATTTTGGCTCTATTATACAGCTTTATATTGAATTTAACTATTTTCTTATGTTTAAATTAATTTCAATATTTCATCATAATATTTAATGCAAATATAATCTCTAAGCTTCATTTGAAAAAAATATTCTTTCTACTCACAAAGTGAGCAATTATATATTCTCACAAAGACAGGTTTTGGTGGAATTATGAAAGGTAACTGGATGTTTTTATTTAAAAATTCCAACAATTCACTTCCTTTTCTTTTAGTTTCTGCTCCAATTTTCAATCCTATTTTCTTAGCCACGATTTTGGCTTAATAGGCATGACATCCCATGATTCTTCAATGATGGTCTCAAATTTCCCACATTCTTCCAAAGAAGATATAAAAATATTTATAATCTTAGCAACTCTTTTCAAATGCTTCTCTTAGATCTCAGGCCTTTCTTGCTTCAGGCAAAACTTGATAAAACATCTCTGACTCACAGAACCATAGATATGAAGTGGTTATTTTCTACATTGATTTTTTAATACTGCTGCTGACATTTTCAGTTCTTGCAATACTGATATACTTTTTTTTTTCTCCATGGGATCTCTGTGTGTGTATGTGTATATGTAAGTATGTATCTATCTTTTGCCTCATAGTCATGCACAGTGGTATACCATATTTAGAAAAGTATTCCTAACATTAATCATTCTGTCAAATTCAATAGCCCTTCAAGAATTCAAAAATAATTTTATTAAGTAGAAACTCCATGCATTGATCTAGATCCTAGTTCTCTCATTTCTAACCCCTTCTTGACTCACCTATTTACTATCTTAGTTCATGTCCTTATTACCTCTAACCTTGGGGTGTGAGAGGTGATCAATACCTGTATGAAGAGGACTAATCAAGTCCTTTCAAGGCTTGTTTCACCCACTTTTGGTGTCTGCCTTTCACCAAACTCTCAAGTGGATCCAAGAAGCTAAAGCATTCACCACACCCTGGCAAATTCACCTTAGCAGACAGACTATACCCAGTTGGGGACAACTGACCAGCCTCAAATTCATTGTTAAGTGTTGTTTGTTTGTTTGTTTGTTTGTTTGTTTTTACCCATATGTCTAACCAAGCATGGGAAGACTTTTCCTGGCAGAATGGGTAGACAGGAACATAGTTATTCCAAAAGCCATTAAGGCAACTGAAGTAGCTCAAGCAGAACTTGGTCAGACATAGAAGACATCATCCACTGCATATTTTCTTTCTTTCTTTCTTTCTTTCTTTCTTTCTTTCTTTCTTTCTTT
>JAJPUD010019854.1:0-25768 GCA_023553655.1 Myrmecobius fasciatus
CTTTGGCATATAAGCCCAATAGAAACACTGCTGGGTCAAAGGGTATGCACAGTTTGATAAATTTTTGAGCATAGTTCCAAATTGCTCTCCAGAATGGTTGGATCAGTTCACAGCTCCAACAACAATGTATGTGTCCCAGTTTTCCCATATCCCCTCCAACATCCATTATTATCTTTTTCTGTCATCTTAGCCAATCTGACAGGTATGTAGTGATACTTCAGAGCTGTCTTAATTTGCATTTCTCTGATCAAATGTGATTAGGAGCACCTTTTCATGTGACTAGAAATAGTTTTAATTTCTTCATCTGAAAATTGTCTGTTCATATTCTTTGACCACTTATCAATTGGAGAGTGGCTTGAATTCTTATAAATTTGAGCCAATTCTCTATATATTTTAAAAATGAGGCCTTTGGGGCAGCTAGGTAGCACAGTGGATAGAGCACCAGGCCTGAAGTCAGGAGGACCTGAGTTCAAATCTGGTCTCAGACACTTTACATTCCCTAGCTGTGTGACCCTGGGCAAGTCACTTAACCCCAACTGCCTCAGCAAAAAGCAAAAAAATGAGGCCTTTATCAGAACCCTTGAATGAAAAAATGATTTCCCAGTTTATTG
Source organism: Myrmecobius fasciatus (assembly GCA_023553655.1). Classification (NCBI taxonomy): domain Eukaryota; kingdom Metazoa; phylum Chordata; class Mammalia; order Dasyuromorphia; family Myrmecobiidae; genus Myrmecobius; species Myrmecobius fasciatus. The sequence goes on from JAJPUD010019854.1 coordinate 612, forward strand.
CTTCCCTCTTAATCTTGTCTGCATTAGTTTTGTTTGTTCAAAAACTTTTTAACTTAATATAATCAAAATTATCTATCTGGTACTCAATTAAGAGTTCCAGTTCTTCTTTGGACACAAATTCCTTCCTTCTCCACAAATCTAAGAGGTAAATTATCCTATGTCCCTCTAATTTGCTTATAATATCACTCTTTATGTCTAAATCATGAACCCATTTAGATCTTATCTTGATATGTGGTATTAGATATGGCTCAAGCCCTAATTTCTTCAACCTATTTTTCAGTTTTCCCAGCAATTTTTGTCAAATAGTGAGTTTTTATCCCCAAAACTGGGGCCTTTGGGTTTGTCAACTCTATCCTTTCATGAAAGAATTGTTTTCATATATTGAATTTGTATACCCCAGCTCTAACACATGCTTGACACATAGTAGTCATTACTTCTTGAATGCTTGTTGAATAACTGACATCATTAGAATGTAGGAGATTTGAGTATAACTGGACATACCATCAATTTCTAAAATTATCATGTTCAAAACAGAACTCATTCTCATTCCTCTAGTCCCCAAAGTTACTCCTCTTCCACAATAGTCTACTTCTATTGAGTGAATGGTCAGCTTGCCAATAACTGAGCTTTGCAGTTTCCAGAATCATATTCACCTTCTCCTTCCTTCTGCAACTGCTATCTCTTCATTTCTATCTAGTTCTATCTCCTTATAGTCCTTCTGTACCTCCTTTTCCTAGAATCCCTAATTTCCATGTATATCAAATTTTTTAAATGGCACACAGCTAAGAAAAATAATAATTCAAATTATTGATCTCATAAAAATGGCAAACCAAAATAATAGACTAAAAGTAATAAATCCATCATTTGAAAGTGTGTTTCAACATCTGAAACTTGGCTGTGGAAAAAAAAAAACAACACTGATTCAATCATTAGCTTTTCAATATTCTTGGGTGGCAATTGGAGTTTGGGGGATTAAGATTTTTGTATAACCTTTGTTCCCTTAAGATATAAAGTACTTACTGTTCAAGCAGACACTCAAAGCCACTCACACTTTAAACACAACCAGTAAGTATTTGTGCCCCACAGAATTTGCCCTGGGGTCCATGGGGTCCTCAATGATAACTTTTTTCCCCCAACCCCTATTCCCTATCCCAACTATTTATAGAATTTGTTACCAAGTCTTACTATTGCTAACTTCAAAATCTCTCTTTCAAGCTTCTTCTGACATCACCACCCAGGTGCAGGCCCTCATTACTTCACAATTAGGCTGTTACAATGGAATTTTGATTGGTTTCTTGCCTCAAGTCTTTGTTCATTCAAGTCCATTCTCCACTGAAGTATCAGTGATTTTGCTACAGCAGTATATAGCTAACCATGTCATTTACCCCTCACCTTCTTCTATTCATTAAATTCAACTGGCTTCCAAATACCTTCAAGATGAAACAGAAATTCTTCTATTTGGCATTTACATCAATTCATAACCTGGCAGCTTCACAAATTTTTAGTCTTTTCCCTATATTCTGCTTCATATGCCCTGTGACCAACTCCATTGCTGTACTTGAAATTCTTTGAACATGAGATTTCATATCCTTTTGCCATGTCTTTGTACCAGATGTCCCCTATGTTTACAATATTCTACTAGCTCCCCTTTTACTCTTCTATCTTCTCCAGGAGCTATTTCTTGATCTTTGTAGATATTTGAATCTTGCTCTCTGTTAACCTGAGCTCTGTAATAACTATACTATATGTTAAAAATTCCCTTCTTTAAAGAGGAGCAGGCAATGGAGTTATAAAACCACCAGACAATTAGAAAGATTTCTGAGACTCAGATCTGTTTGATGTACAAATGATCTTTTGTGAGGGAACTTGAAACAAATCAGGAAATGCTGATAACTGACCAAACCCAGAAACCAGCCTTGATCATCTCAAGGGCAATCTTGAAGATTCAAGATCTTACTCAGAACTTTCTAAACATTCTGCTCCCTTTCTTATTATGTCTGCAGATATCTTCTGTCTTAACTACCCACCTCCCCCTGTTTCCTGACAGAAAACTTCTGGAGATTATATATCTCATCCCTTTTCTACTCCTCCTCCTCCACTCTCTTCCTCTCTCTCTCCCTCTCTTCCTTCCTCTTTCCCCCCGCTCGGCCTCTCCTACGTTCCCTTCTTTCCCCCCTTTGCGTCCAACCTCTCTCTTTCTCTCCCTTTTTTCCCTTTCTCCTTCTCCCTCCCTTTCTCTCTCTCCCCCTCTCTCTCTCTCCCCTTCTCTCTCTCTTCCTCCCTTTGTGCCCTCTCTTCCTTCCCCCCTTCCTCCACTTCTTCCCCTCTTTCTCCCTTGCAATTTTTTCTTCTCATATAATACATTCTTTATAATTTATGATTGCACTCTTTCATTTCAGGTATGAGGCTGGGAATCTTTTGTCAACACTTCTCAGATTGTCTTCCATAAACTCTGACTATATATTACAAATTTATATTTATTGACATATTCTCTTCCCCATTTATATTGTACAGTGTTTGAGGATAGATCTAGCTTTTGTTTTCATTTTTTAAAAAAATATTATCAGTAGTTAGCATAGTGCCTTGAAAAAAATAAGTGCATAATAATTTTTTTACTGAATTTTTTTCTTTCACTCCCCTAGCTTTATACATGATTTTCTTCACATTCAGCAGAATATAATCTCCTCAAGACAAAAGATGATGCTATTCTTGAAGTTAAAATATAAGAGTCTGGCATAAAATATTGTACATTGGGAGGGAGGAGAGGACTAGGAATACAACTGTAATTTCATTGTATAGGGAAGTAAATTCTCTCCAACAAAGCACATCAGCACTCATTTTTCAACTTACACTCTTAGAAAGTTGCATAGGGACTTAAGGAACTTGTATCAAGACATATAGAAAATATGATATAAGTAGAATTCAACCCAAATTGTCTTGACTTGCTGGCCAACTCTTTATAAATTACATCATGATAGTTGGAGTCAGACTGGTGTTTCTATGACACAACTTCTTTCCTCCCATCCACAACATGGGTAACCTTTATCTAAAAGAAAACAACAGTTTCACAAGTATCTGACTGCCCTCAGCTTCCTTGACACAGCTTACTTTCCTGCCATTATTCCTAATCCCTAGCCAAGTTGGGTTGGGCCCAGGACAAAGCTGCCCTTAGACCTAATTGACCCTAGATCTCCTGAAACAACTTCCTGGTCATTTGGGGCATGAAAAAATCTTAGTTATATGGCATTGAGTCCTATCAGACTTGGTGAGTGCCCAAGGCTATATGAGTCCTACCCTCATGACCTACTGACTAGATATGTTTCCAAATAAAAATGAGGAAGAGCCACATGCAAAAAATCTAAAGAGCAAGGTATTCTTGTTGCTTATTTTTGCTATACTGAGGCAAAATAAAGTGTTTTTTGTTTTTTTTTTTGGTGAGCGTGTGTGTGTGTGAAAGTTCAGTGATTTTATCATTGTCTTTTTTCCTTCCAACAAAGACTTGAATGAAGAAGGTACTGGTGTTAGAATCATTCCCCAACAATGCTTCTCATGTAGTATGTATTTAATAAATATATTTACAAATACTTTATAATACCAAATTCAATGTTTTTGAGCAATTTGTTGTTGTTCATACAATTACAAATTTGATTTCTCTTTGACTTTCATCTGAAAAGAAGACCTAACTTTATGTGTTCAGGGAAGATCAATACCACTAATATGTGAGGGCTTGCAGACACCTTTTCAGAAACTACTTTCCACCCTTGGTGTCTTCCTGATCCATCCAACTCTCACCTGTGTCTCCAAGAAGCTGTAGCATGAGCAGTTGCAATGCCTGGGTTACAGGCAACATTTTTGCAAATGGATGAAATCTGGTTGAGGATAATCAAAGTATCTTAAGCCTGTTGATGAATCAGAGGAGTGTCCATCCCAAAGATGTAAAGGTTTCCCCAGGTAAAATAGGCCAATGAGAACAATTTGTTCCAACATCTAAGAAGGCGACTGAAGCAGACATTGTTGAATGCATAGAGTTTAGTTAGACATTCATTATAAGCAGAGCCATTGTCAGTTATCTGGACTTTTGTCTTGCCACTGGGTTTAGATGACTCTGGAAGAGATAGTGAGGTCAACAACTTCCCTCAATTCTGCCTTGCTTAAATCCAGTTTATGCATGAGCCAAAAGACATCACCCATACCATTTTATCATTTTTACTACCCTCAGTGTCCTATGGCAACAGGCAAGTAATGAAGCACACACTAAGCTGTAGTCACAATCCTGTTTAGAAGTTGTTCAGATCATAGGGACATCATCTCACAGATTCAGCAGCAATCTAGATATTGAGCAGTCTTTTTTTATTAAAGCTTTTTATTTGCAAAACATATGCATGGGTAATTTTTCATCATTGACCCTTGCAAATCTTTCTGTTACAAATTTTTCCCTCAAACAGTCTTTTTTAAAGATCATGGTATTCACCTCCAGCTTGAAGAAAGAGCTAGAAAAGGTGCCCTAAAATTAAAAATTTCAACCAATATTATCTTGTTTATCATGGCAGGTTAGGATCCCACCCTATGATCAAAACATACACACACAAATATACAAAAGCTTTGGCAAAGATGATTTCACTCACCATCAGTCCATGGAATGTGCACATATTTATGGACAGTATGAAATTCAGGAGTCTTGGAAAATGAAAAGCTCTTGTAAAAGAACTCAGTAGATATCACATCCAAATAACAGTTGTTAGCAGAACAAGATTGGCAAATGAAAGTTTACTTACTGAAGTTGTAGTTATTTATACTTTTCACTGAAATGACTGTAGTGATGAACAATGCCATGAAACTGGAGTGTGTTTTGCAATCAAAACTAATCAGCAAATTTGTATGTCTCCGAAAATGAATGAATGATAAGGTTACAAAAATGTAATTGCCACTTTCAGGAAAGTGTCACACCATTATAATCTGTACATATGTTCCCTCCATAACATATCTTTTGAAAAAGTCAAAGAAGATTTTTATAACTGGAGGCTGTCATGATAAATGTGCTGAAAGAGGATAAATTTATAATTCTAGGTGACTTTAATGCCAGAGTAAGCACAGACTATCAGACAGGACAGAGAGTCCTTGGAAGGAATGAATAAAAAAAATAGCAGCAATGGTGACTTACTCCTGAAGACTTCAATGTCTTCTCATCACCAATAATGTCTCCAAATCACTTAAATGCAATAAAACTTAGTTGATGTGCTCTCTCAGCAAATATTGGTATTTATAATGACATAAATAGAAGAGGCATATAGAATTCTGAGAATGACAAAGGCTATAAATGGCACAGAATGCTGGACTGATCATAGACTTATACTCTCCAAGTTAAATATTCACATTCAGTAAAAACAGCCACAAGGCAAAATGACTACAAGAAGACTTAATGTTAACAGGTTAGAATGCTTCTACATATATGAAGTTTGTTGCTAACTTGTACATACAACTGAGTCAATATATTTTTGCCAACATTGGAGCAGAAAAGGAGTGGACAGCTTTCAGTGATTTGATCTACAGAATCACATTTACTCATCTAGGTCAGAACACTCATAAATATCAATATTGCTTTGATCAAAATGATGTGGAAATTAAAAAGCTGTTAAACAAAAAGCAAGAATTCTACAAGACATTGCTTATCTTTTTCTAAGAGGACTTCTAACTCCATAAAAAATAGTGCAAGCAAAACTTAGAGAAGTGCATGGTTCTTGGCTCAGTTAAAAGGAAGATGAAATTCAGTTTTAAACTGATAGTGCAAGACAAAGGGCTTCTATGATGCCCTGAAGACTTTTTATGGGTCAAAGGCTTATGGTGTATTGCAACCACTCAGGACTTTTTGGAGTCACACAGATTAGTGATAAAGACTTGATTCTGGAGGGATGGACTAAATACTTCCATTGCATTCTCATCAGACCATCACCAATCAATGTTGAAGCTACTGACTGTATATCTCAAGTTGAAATTAATCCCTCTCTCTCTGAACTTACAATTGAAGAAGAGGTTTTAAATTCAAATTCGGCTTTTTTTCTTGTGACAAAGTGCAAGATTCTGATTCTATTCCAGCTGAAATTCATAAGATAGGGGACCCATTGCTCATACAAATGTTCACAGAAATTTTCTAGGTTATATGGCAATAGGTGATTATATGCTAGTAGTTCAAGGATGCATCCATTGTTCATCCTCATAAAGGAAAAAGAAGTCTAATACCTCTTCTTTCTTACACTTCCCTTTGGAGTCTCCCAGACAATGAGTTATGTGATGTTTAAAGAGTTCAAGAGACATAATTTCTGTGTTATTAAATAATTTTACTAATAAGGTTAGTATTTTTTTTAAATAAAAGGAGATCAGTGGCTCTCTTGAATGCCAAGGGCCCTTCTTCATGATGAGCTCAGTTTTTATGCTCTTGGAAGAGTTGATGTTCCTGAGGATAGCAATCAATTCTTATCAGTTAATAATTAATGATAGAATGAATATTACAATGAGAGATGGTCTATATTACAGTGAGTGTCTTGAGATATGTGAACTGGATTATCCAAGTCTTGATCAAAGAGCCTTATCAATTGATTGTGTGACATGAGATTATTGGCATAGTACTGCCCATCATGGTATCTTCATTTTAAGAAAGTAATATGCTCAATGAGCAAAGCAGAATTACAGTAACTTAAAAGAAACATGAGATATATAAATTCAGAGGCATCTCCACTTCAAATGTTCATATAGACTGCTTATACCCAATCTGTGGTAAAGCCTTCTGAGCCCTCATTAGGCTCATCAACTGCAGTTAGATACCCTGTACCTTGACCCCACCAAAAGGGTGATGCCATTTTGGACTTCTTCAAGAGCAAAGGACAAAAACCAACCAAATAAATTCCTGGTTTCTCAGGCTTCTTTCAATTCCTTGATAAAATCCCATTTTCTATTTGAAAAAAAAAAAACTTGTCTAGATATACCTTACTGTTAGTGCATTATTAATAGGATCACTGGAATCACTTCTTTACAACTAACTTATCACCAAGAGAATATATATATATATATGTATATAGATAGATAGATAGATAGATAGATAGATAGATCAAGAAGAATTCATGGGTGTATTGATGTGTATGTGTATATATATATGTATGTATATATGTATAAGTATGCATATATACATGCACACACATATATGTATGTATATATGTATAAGTATGCATATATACATACACATATAGATATATACAGATATATAGATATACATATGTATATCGTGGAATATATAAATTCATATTTTATTGATAATATATTAATGTACATAAATATATATGAGATAAATTTATTATATTTATTAATGTGTTATATATAACATTTATTTATCCCTATATTTATTAAAATTAGTTCTTTCTTTTTATACTTTCCAACTTGTGGATATACAGTTTTCATATATTCTATCCTCCATTAGACTGAGAATTCCTTGATGGTGAGGAATGATTTTGTCTTTCATTATATTCTCAAGACTCAGCACAGCCTGATAATTTGACTTGACTCATTGTCCTACTTTCAGGAAGAAGTAGTATATGTATATGTATACATACATAGACATACTTATAAACACATACACACATGTGTGTATGTGTGTACATATTGTGTATGTATTTATATACACATTATATATGTGTGTATATGCACATATATACATACATATAAACACACTCATATATACATATATATTGTGTACATGTCTTTATATATATATGTATATTTATGTTTATATATACACATTCACACACAGAGATAGATATATAGAGATATGGATACACACACATCCTCATGAGCTCTTCTTATTCCTTGTGTTCTTTTGGTGAGAAAGTGGTTGAGGGGCGATGATCTTAGTGAACTTTTAATTCCTATATGACTTAATGGAAGGACTTCTGTCATTATTGGTTGTTTGTACACCTTGCTTTCCCTGACCTAATGCTGAGCTCAATTATGAGAATTGCTTTAATAGGAAAATGAGGAGAAAGAAGAACAGCAATAAAGCAATAAAAACCTATTCCCTAGCAATGACCAACAATTAAATTCAAAATGAAATTTAAAATTAAATTCATTAAATTAAAACTTTTTTGCACTTCATATAATTGATTTCAATCTTTAATCAAGGATTTTTAGTTAAAAAGTCTCTGCACTACTTAACAGCTAGAAGAGCATCTAATTCAACTCACTAAATATGTGTTTCTCAGCTGAACACAGGTAGATTACTCAACTAAAGTGTAACTTGGATAAATTAAAGCTTAGGAGGAGTTGATAACTGACTGCAAATAGCAGGGAAAACTTCCTAAAGGAGTCTCTTTAAATGATGAGTAAGATTCCAAAATGCAGAGATTGGCAGGTGGGGGTGTGAAAGGACTTAATGCCAGTGGATTAGTAATTCATTTCTGAAGGAAACACATTGGACAGTTTTATAGGATTTAAATTTACCCAAATAGTCAGAAGATTAATTGTTGCTCCCTAAGCTACTAAAGAGGTAAAATAAAAGTCAATGCCTCTCTGTGGTCCCAGACTGATCAGAAGGACTCTAGCAGAGACAGACAGCAATCCTTGAAGACAAAACTGAATTAAAAGAACTCCGTTGAACTCGGCATTCCATCCCCAAATACATAGCAACATGGCAGTCATTATCAAAGACTCCCCAGATCTGCAAAGATGAGCATGAAAAATGGCGTAATGCTAGCTAATTTTTAACAAGGCGACATTTTTGGAATTCACTGGGGAAGGAACACAAGGGCTTTGTGGGCCCACAGCAGTCTTTTGTGTTCTGTGCAGAACTATTGAAAACTCAGAGGATGATGAATAGGAGTCCAATTTTTTCCTCCTGCAGATTAACAACCAGGGATTTATCATTAGACTTTACAGTGACACAACACTGAGAGCAATTGCTCATGAATACAGAGGGCATTGAGAACTGCAAATGCTTTTGATAATTCATCATCACTGTCATTATCATAGCAATAATAATAGAATCAGGGATCCCCTGGAAAGACCTTTTATGAACTTCAACTTGGGGTCAGGAAGAAGAGGACAGCTTATGGTTCAAAGGAAAATAACAATACATTTCTTAAAGATTTGGCTTGGAGAAAAGCTGACAGGATTTTATATATTATATATACATACATATCATATATGTATATCATTTGCATATATGATGTGTATGTACATTTTATATATATATAGAGAGAGAGAGAGACAGAGACAGAGACAGAGAGAGATAGAGAGACAAAGTGATGGGAGGATACAGAGAAACAGAGACAGACAGACAAGATGGGGAGAAAGAGAAAGACTAGTTCCAGTTTTCTATTCTCAATAATTTAGTTCTCATCCTATTTAAAATTATGTCTCTATACATGGTTTGGATAGTATAATGAATGAAGATCAAGTCCAGAATAAAATAATTTTTGTGTAAATGCTATAAATGGAAGCAAGCAAAAAGCCTAACATTGAAGGAACAGTTACATGAAGTATAACATACTGATATAATGGAATTTAATAATAAAATTAAGACCAGAAATTATGACATATATGAACATTCTAGAAAAAAATTTAAAAATAACACAAACAAAAATAAGAATAAAAAGAATGAGTATATGTTTGAATTCTTAGAAGAAAAGTAACGAAAATGACTGGACATAGAATCCTAATGGACATTTAAAGAGTAAATGAAAACTTTTTGTAACATATTATTTTTTAAATTAATAAATATTTGTGTATCCCTAGTGGCTAGCATAATGTCTGGCACATAAGCATAATTTAATAAGCATTTATGGAATAAATGAATAATGAATAATTAAAATTAGACTCCACAAATATTTATATTGTTTCTTAGAGTATTTCTGTACAAAATGAGCATCATTATCAAAATAATTTCAAGTTCATTGTTATAGTTATTGCTGCATGCTCATTTTATTTCAAACTTACTGCTGACTTTCAAATGTACTGCCTTTTTTATAAGAAAAAAATTGTTTTGCTCACTCTAGGATAGACTCCAGCAAAATGTTTTTATAGACAAGAGGATTGTAGTCAACTTTCACTTATGATTTTTAAAAGATCACTTTTGAAATTTTTCCTGCAAGTTTATAAAACAGATTTTCCTTCTCTTTCCAACAATTGCTTGAAGGATTTCAATATATATAAAGAAGACTTTGAAATACTAGATGAAATTACAACCCAAGAATGGCAAAGTTTGCCATAGTTTTCAGGTCTTCTTTGTGTTTCTTGGGAGTCCTTAGAAGACAACTTCAGTTACAAGGTGGTATACAAATGAAAAGTTTAGTTAGAGAGGAAAACTGACAATATTCTTTTAAAACAAACTTCTCAGGTAGTTCTGTGTGAAGTATAACATATTTCAGAGATATAATATCTAATTACAAAAGTGCTATATCAGTTTATTTTTACTTAAAATTGATTATACTTCTGGGAAAAAAAGTACATAAAATTGCTATTCAAATTCCCAATTCAAATTTATTACCTTCTTAATGAGACCTCTTAAGTCATTACAATTATAATAATATATTATACATGTATATATTATATAATAATATACAATTATAAAGCCATGAAACTGCAAAAGAAGTAGGGCTGCATTCTGATTGGATTTAATATTTTTAGGAAGAAAGTTGGCTACCTACAGTTATATCTGATTAGCAAAAGTTAGAAATGGAAGGACATAGGAGAGAGTGAGTGAGACACATTGGTTATGATACCAGTCTGAAGGTTAGGGAGATCTAAGTGCAAATACTGCTTCAATGCAAAATAGTTATGTGAACCTGGACAAGTCACTAGGTATATATATATTCCTAAATAACTATCTCAGACTGTGAGTAATAGAAGAACTGCTGATCTGAATTGGTAAAGGGAAATTCTTCACTGCAAAGTTCCTTGTGGCAATGGAATCACAAATCTGGACTGAGATATTCATTAGAATATAATAATCAATTATTATTTGTTGAAATCAAATTAGACTAATAGGCATTCCACGTTCTGAGTTCTAATAAACAATTTAGCAAGATGAATCATCAGACAAAATTGGAAAGATTGAATAATATAGCCCAGATACCATACAAGATAGCATTTATGTAGCTTCTTAAGGCTTACAAAATGCTTTATTTATGTTACTTCATATGATCTTCACAACTCTGAGAAGTTGGTAACTTTTACAGATGAGGTAACTGAAGCTGAAAAAAAATCAATTGACTAACACAGTGTCACATAGCAAATAAGATCTGAATCAAGATTTTAACTTGAGCCTTCCTGACGCCAAATTTAAGATATATAGTGATCTTTTTAGAAGATATCCTGTTTTTTTGTATTCTTTCATTCAGAGAAAATAAAGAATTGAATTGAGTGTGGCAAGTGAAGGGCTCCCTAAAATATAGGAATAAAATAAAACATTATCTCTTAATTCTTCTCTCTCTCTACCCCCGGTGCCTCAAATATTAAAGGCAGATTTGGGGAATGATAGGAAATCATGAAGACATCATTAAGACCGACTAATCTGACATAAGATGGGCTGCTGCTCTCTTCATCTTCTTGTCTTTTCCAAGACTTGACACCTCCAAAAAGATACTCATATTTATTTCAAACTACTCTAATGCTGTTCCTCCAACTCCATGTATTGTATCAAAATAGTGTAATCCCTCTGAAACTTCAAACTGTTTTGAATCATTCACGAATTTCCCCAAATATCTTCCCCCTTATTTAAGAACAACATCTAGTCAAAGTGATGTATTTCAGTTTGAGTGAAGGAAGGATGAGTGGATCAATAAGAGAGGAAGTTATATATTTAGCTAGGAGAGCTACACAATTGTTTAAAAATGATGCATTAATTGTAAACTAGAAACCTTAGCAACCTCAGGAAGCAAGAAAACATATAAAGTGAATGGAGACTAAATATTGTCATTAACTCCCACCTTACATTTAAAATAGAATAGTTAAGTTGTAAGACTCAGGAATTCTTCTTCCTCCTCCTGCTCATCCTTATCATCTTCATCTTGTGAAATATCTGACAAATCTTCAGGATGCAGCATAATACAGTTGAAAAAAAATGCTACAATGCAGCAATGCTTCTGATGCTTACTACCTATGGGATATTTGGCAAGTCATTTAACTTTCCTGAGTTTCAATTTTTTAATATGTAAAATGAAACAGTTGAACTCCCCACTGGCATCATTCTGGAAGGCAGTTAAGATCGTGCCAAGGAGGCTGCTCTTATTATAACAAGTCTCCAAAGGCTGCAAACCAAAGATGGAAAGTAAAATAATGTATTTGGGACTACAAAGGAAAATAATGCACATTTTAAGTGCCTACTATATGCTCGGCACTATGTTTAGTGCTTTACTATTTTTTTTTTTGAATCTTAAAAAAAAAAAACCTCTGAGTGGCAATGATACTATAATTTCCATTTTTAGTTGAGGAAAAAAATAGATAAGGATTAAGTGATTTATATAGGGTTATGTGACTAGCGAGTATCTGAGGCCAGAATTGTATTTCAGACTCTAGGCCCTATTCTCTAATCTGACTTTAACCAAATTATCTAATGGCAAACATTTGTGATTGCTGTGGGAGGGGGTAGGGATAGTGTGGTGCAATAAAAAGTCTAATAGATTCAGCATAGGGAGATCTCATATTCAAGTTCCATCTCCAACATATTAGCTCTTACTCTCACTTTCCTAATCTATGAGATGGGAATATATTACATTATTTTTCTTGTTTCTGATGCTAATGAAGCAGACTAATACTGAAATATTGCTTGTGTTCATCATTACATTTTTAGTCACATGAAAATGGATTTGCCAAATTACCCAGTTTGCAGTTTTGAGTGCTAGCTATCCAACATCCAAATATGGAGACAATATGGACCAGTGGAAAACTCACTGACTCTAGAGTCAGAAGCACTAGATTTATCTCTAGGCCCTGACTTCATACCTACTATTTGTGAGACATTGGGCAAATCTCTTATTATCCCTGGTCTTTTTTGTTATTTATTCATTTTCAGTCATGTCTGACTTTTGGTCTCATTTAGTTGTCTTGGCAAAAATACCAGAACTGTTTACCATTTCTTTCTCCAGCTTATTTTACAGATGAGGAAACTGAGGCAAACAGGTTTAAGTGAATTAACCAGGTCACACTGCTAGTAAGTCTTTCTAACTCCAGGTCAAGCTCTACATTCACTAGCTTCCTTTTTCTGGACTACATTTCCCTATTCTTTTTCTTCTCTTTCCTTTTCTCTTTTTTTTTTACATTTCCATTTTCTCTAAAATTATGAGTTGTACTAAATGACTTCTGAGGTGCTTTACAAATTTATTATTGCTTAATAATAACAAAGACTCTCAAAATTGAACTTTGACTAAATTAATTCCTTGATAACTGCCCAAACTTTACCCATGTTAATAGCATACATTTGAATCATTACTCCTGGGAGTAAAAGTAGTTGGTCTTGGTGAGGGACATTTTTTTTTATCAATAGCATGCTTTGAGAAATCAAAATTATAAAAAAAAATTGCAGTTCAGCCTTTATGGTTCTTACATAGCCATCTGGAAATGGCAGCAAATTAAGTCCCTCGGATGATGACAATTTAGTAATTGGACATTCATATTGGGCTAGGAACTATACAAGGCATCCTCAGGACATGGTCTTTGCTCTCAAAAAAAATGTCTCTTTAGAGGAGACAAACTTCATTTAGAAAAAATATGTTTTACGTTTTGTTTGTGTTAGATGATCTGAATAATGATCAAAACTTTCATTTCTTCTTTAAAATTGTAAAGAGTAAAGACAGGTAAACTCTGGGGGAAAGGATAACTGTTTCTTTATTTCAAGTCTCTCATTTTCTATTATAGACATATCCCTTGTATATAGCAAACACATAATAAAAATAAGATTTAATATTTATAAGGCATTTATTATTTACCAGGTATTGTTCTAAGTGTTTTACAATTATGATTTTACTTGATTTGAAATGAGCTAATTCCTTGAATGGGACATGAAAGGTAATAAGCTTTACATATATGCAACTAAATGAAAAAACATAACAGAATAAGAGAGGTTCTTCTTGGAGGCACAGGTAAGAAGTGGGTGAAGGTAGACACTAAAGGTGTATGAGCACCACTGAAAAATATTTGGCAAGCCCTCACATCAGAGGTTTTACTTTTTCATAAAAATCTAAACACCTCCCCAATTTCATTATGTCTAATGTTTATCTACCACAATTATGTCACACTGACCTCATGCCCTTTCCTTCTTCCCTACTGTCTTTCTAAATCAAAGGATTATATATCTTTTTTTTCCCTGAGGCAATTGAGGTTAAGTGACTTGCCCAGGGTCACACAGCTAGGGAATGTTAAGTTTCTGAGACCAGATTTGAACTCAGGTCCTCCTGACTTCAGGGCTGGTGCTCTACCCACTGTGCCACCTAGCTGCCCCTAAGGATTGTATATCTAAAGCTAGAAAGAATATCAGAGGTCATAAGGTTTAATCACATCATTTTACCCCTTAGAAACTGAAGCCTAATGATGGAAGGTCCAAGTTTACTCAGGTACTTAAGGGTAGAATTTAAATTCAGGACCTTTAATTCTAAAACTAGTCTTTGTTACAAGGTACCAAGTGGATGATTCTTTTTTTTCTCTCTTCTTAAAAATATACATATACATTTATACATACATACATATATATACGCCTCATACAATAGTATTCAGCAAAGAATATCATTAGGAATGGGTAATATGGATAGTGTACATGATCAATTGCATCAAATTCTGAAAACAAAATGTAACTGCAGTTCCAAATCTTGCAGCAAAAGGCATCATTTAGTATTCTGAGCCCATTTTCCTCTATGAATGACTCTTAAATGGCACCCTATAAAAACTGCATTTTTATAGATAACATTTTAGCATGGGCAACCATTTTAGTCATTTTTCCAGAGGAATGCCAAAACAAATATATATATATATATATATATGTGTGTGTGTATATATATATATAGAGAGAGAGAGAGAGAGAGAGAGAGAAAGAGAGAGAGAGAGAGAGAGAGAGGACACCATAGTTCCAGAAGCAACTTCTTCACTGACAAAGACAAAGAATGGTAAAGAATGCTTTATTTTTCCCAGTTCCTATGCTAAAACATAGGTGTAGATTTTTAGGAAAATTTGTACTGGAGAGAACTAAGAATCTTTTACAATCTCCCAGATCTCTTTGCTTGTTGCAGATATGAAAGAGATGAGCAATATTCCTTTCCCTTGATGGTACATAATTTCCTTTAGGCAGATGCTAGAAATGCTCCTCATCTAACATCATCTAGGGAGACAAAAGAACCCTGCTGGACTTCAGAGATGCCTGGAGGAATATATCAACCACCCAGCTAGTTTAATCTGCCAACCAGTCAGTCAACAACATTTATTGAGCACCCACTGGGCATAGAGTTCTGTACTAAGCCCTGTGGGAAAATACAAAATAAAGAGCATCATAGACCTCTATGAGCTCACCATGTGCTGGGAGATTCACAGATAGGCACAAATCATTTATAACAATATCTTTGGATTTAGAATATATAAACATAATTAAGCAATATAAAAGTTTGCATATATATGTGTATATATATATATGTATACACACATGTATGTGTGTGGATAGATAGATACCTACAAGCCTATGCTACAGACTGATATATATGTATAGAGAGAGAGAGAGAAAACTAATTCTCTCACCTTCTCCCTATCAGTTTGATGCAAAAAAGTAATGCACTTTAGGATCAGGTTGGAAATTTTCCTGGTCTAAATTAAGCTCATGCATAATGGATTTAAGGTTCTAATAAGCCATTTTCCGAAATGGGTTCTCTCTCAACTCGGATTGGAGTTCTTGTTGAAAATCATAAAAAAAATGGACAAACATAAGTTTTTTTCTGTCCTGAAAAGAAAATTATGATGTATGGATGTTATGTCTTAGTTTGTTTCATCTTATAGGTCTTGGGATAAATCAGATGTATTTGTGTTTTTCATGGCTAGAAGAAATCTATAGGTCTTATCTTTTGGCACTGAAATCATTCTGTAGAGGCAGAAATAGTTTTGCCAATTAGAAAATTAAGGAAACCTTGTGAATATAGAATGGGTCCTGAATTTATAGTCAAAGGATCTTCATTTGAATCCCATATCCCATGCTTATAAACTCAGTAATTTTGGATAACATATTTAACTTCAGAACCTTAATTTCCTCAGTTGTAAAATGAGTGTGAAATTGTATTATAAAATGTACAGGTTCATTTCCAAATTTACATCTATGCTTCTAAAACTTATTGTGCTATCTGGAATACCTTATGTGATGCCAGAGAAGGAAACTATGGAAAATAACTTTCAGAGTGAACTTATATATGTTCAGAGTGAACATTAGGACTCTGCTATGATCCTGCCTCTGATGCTTACCCTGATCTGACCTTAGCCTCCCTGGACCTCAGCTTGCTCAACTGCAAAATGAGATTAGAACTTTTAAGTTTCCTTCTAGTTCAATAGCTGTGATTTCCAAAGTCCTTTCTAACCTCTAAGCTTCTATGAGTTCATCGCTGCTATTTACCAATCTTTAAAACACTATTTCTTTTATCTAGATAACTTTAACATCTAGCTTAATTTTCCCTTTTCTTGTGCCTGATCATTATATTGATGACTTCATCATCCACACTGATGACTCAATATTGTCAGCTCTATCCCATACTACAAGGGCTGGATCACATGCCATCTTAATCCCTATTTTTTTATCTTTATTTTTCATTTGTTTTCCATCTTGTCTGACCTTACATGACCTCATTTGCATTTTCTGGACAGAAATAGTGCTATGGTTTGCCATTTCCTTCTCCACTTCATTTATAGATAAGAAACTAAGAAAAACAATATTAAATAATTTGCCCAAGGTCACATAGGTAGTAAGTGTCTGAGACCCAATTTGAACTCATGAAGATGAGTCTTCCTGATTTCAAGTCCAGTGCTCTATCCGCTTTGTCACCTAGACATCCACATACCTGTTTATTCAATCTCTCTGTGTCTCTGTTTCTGTCACTCTGTCTCTGTCTCTGTGTATTTCTTTCTGTCTCTCTATCACTGTTCCTCTGCCTGTCTGTCTCTGTCTTTGTTTCTTTGTCTCTGTCTCTGTCCCTTTCTGTCTTTCTCTATGTATTTCTCTCTCTCTCTCTTTCTTTCTCTCTCTCTCTCTTTCTCTGTCTCTATCTCTTTTTCTGTCTCAAGATTATTGCCAGAATCAAGTGAATTATGTGTAAAATGCTTAAAGTGTGGCAGAGTCCTGTCACATAATAAACACTTAACAAATGCTTGTTTCTTTCCTTCATCTAACTTTCTCTAAAGACTTATTCCACACTAGCCAGACAGGAAGAATAAAGCTAGTTGAATGAATTAGGGCTCTAATCCAAAACTAGAAAAGTTTCTGTGGGGACTGAATCCTTTTCTTCCCCATCTTTAAACTTCAGTCTCTTCTCTGCTATAGATCAAGATGTTGACACAGAAATTATGGAGGCTTGCAGAATGACTATTTCTGTGTTGGGACTGAAATGAGGGGCCAAGTTCTAAATCAGCTATGATTCTATATCAAGCTGAGTAGAGACTGAGACCAGGGCTTGCCTTTCTCCCCAGAGCTAAGTCCTCCACTGCTCTATGTCCTGCTCCTGTCTCTAAAGCAAATTTCTATCCACTAGGGCTTAAAGCTTTTAAAAAGAAAGTTGGTGCTAAAAGGAAAAAAAATGTTGAGTAAAGAATGGTGACCAGTGTAAATATTTATAGAGCAGAAGTGTATAAATTCTTATACATACATATTCCCCAAAATCTTAGTGTATTTTGAAGTTAGTAAAGTTTTGAAATACAATGACTTTTGGAACACATTGTACATTAAAATATATGTTCCTCCTCACCCCAAGCCCTACTCATCTTTTCAAATGTACATATGACAGGCAAAAACTAAATACTTGGAAGATTCTAATATTTGGATAATTAACTGAAATTTTCATTTTAGAGGTGGATGTTTTCTATCATGCAGTCATTTTCTTACATTAAGAAAATAAAGAAATATATAAATAACCTAAGGAACCAACCAACAAAAAGTAAATAAATAAATAGAAGTTATGGTGGGATGGTGGTTGAAGGAATTGCTGTCTGTCAAGATCTGGGAGCATTTCTTCTGTAAATACACTTGAGTAGGATCACTCAGGAAGAAACCTAATCACCTTTTTCATTTTCAGAGAACTGAAGAAATTTATTATACAAACTTCAGAAAACTTTGGCAATTGGCTTGTCTTTTAAATAGACAATCAGAAGGAGAAAGAAAGCTATGTAAGTCTCCATTTGTAAGCTAGGCCTTTGCTTTTAAGGCTAATGAAACCTGCTGCATCTATGCTACTGCAGTGATGTTTTCCTTCCAAATTAAAACAAATTCTGAAAACATAGCAACTTTTCATACTTAAGACTTAAGGAAAAGGAATCCTGACTGTAAAGTTAGTACTACAGGGCTTTTTTGTTTGTTTGTTTGTTTTGTTACCTTTGGTTTAATATAATGGACCAAAATAAAACAATAAAAAACCAAATGTGCCAACATTTCCTTGCTTACTTTACTCTGTCATATGTTTTCTATTGTTACTATTCAAGCATTTCATGCTTCTTTGAAGGACAATGGAGTCATTCCATAATACAGGGCTCATAGTAATGTATAATTAACTTCATATTTCTTGGATCTCTATCACACACTTGCGATATGATATTAATAAACAAACAAAAATCTTAGCAAAATGTATGCTTTCACAAACTTGGGAGGCCAAATAAGGAAAAAGAGAAAAGAGCAACAGAAACTGTCTAAAGAAAATCTTTCTATGGATCATGTCTTTTGCATTCAATAAATGTTGTCTAAAGTCAAGGGGATTGGGAGTTTGAAATAGGGGTTTCTGAAGCCTTCCCCATTCTGATCTTGTGAAAGATCATGGTTTGTGGGGGGAGATGTGAGGGGTGGGTGTGAGTTTGGCTGTGAGTATGTGCAAGAGGCTATTGAGTCTGTACACCCTGATGCATAAAAGCAATAGAAATGAAAATCTTGGAAAATTTGCACACAGAGTGAAGATCCCATTGTTTCAGTTAAAGCTGCATTTGATTTGCTTCAATCATTGCCACAATTGAGTCAGCCGACTGTTTAAATGCTCTCCATTATGTTAGTGTTGGCTAGGAAATGGCTGATCACAGTAACATTTTCTTTCAGTTTACACTCTGGGGAACCATAGGAATTCAGAGATTTGATAGACAGATAGAGAAGCCTTCTCTTTCCAAGAAACAATAGATTGACCTGTTGGCTGGTGAGATACAGATGGCCCTGAACCAGCAATATATAGCCTACTAGAATAAACTATGTATTTGAGTTCCCAAGGGAGAGAAAGATTAAGTAAAAAGGAGAAGGGGGGAAAAGCAAGAGAAAAAGCTAATAGGAGAACAAGTTATTTTGGAATCCTATCAATAATCCTTTGCAACCTACTTGTGCATCAATGGCCTCTAAGTAGTTTTTATGACCTGCCTTTCCCAAACAATTCAGCTCATAGATAATATTGACATATCTGGCTATTGAAGAAGAAGAAAAAAATTCTGGTCTGAGAGAAAATGTCTTTGGGAAATGGTAAGTTAATATAACTTTCTTTCTGCTAAAAGTTGACCTGAATCAATACAATTACTATCATAATAATAAAGAATGGAAGTTCAATAAAATATATAATAAATGAAATCTGACATACAAAGGATATTCCTCCAAACCATCAACATACATAATGTAATACTCATCATTACTTCTTTTAGTCTAAAAGTTTTCAACCCAACTTTTAGTCTAAAAGTTTTCAATACATGCTCTAGTTTTCTAGTGATTTTATTGTATTTTCATAGTTGTGAACTAGATATATTCTCAGAGCAACATGGTTTATCTCTTAAAAAGACCAATTATACCTTTTTCTCTTTTGGGTTGAAAATCAACAAATATTTTAATATGGATAAGACCTCCACTGTTAATTTTATTTATTTAAGGCTTGAAATAAACATGGTGGTATCTTGTCAATCTCTTAATAGTTAACTTACTTTCCCTTTCTCCCCTTCACCACCTGAAACTGATTGTCTAAAATCTAGCAGTTAAGCAAAGAACTATTATACATCAGTAGAATTCTGAGAACAAACAAGAAACAAAGGCTTTAAATTTCTTAAATATTTATATAACCATGATAATTTTAATATTGTCCATGGGATCTCCTTGATAAAGATATTGGACATGTTTGTCATTTCTATTTTCAGTGGATCAACATTTGCCAGAATGTTTAATATGACTGCCATTTTCAGTAAGCCTGAACAGCGTAGCTCATAGTTTCATTGGGCTACACAAGCCTCTCCTTATGACAACCCAATGATCATTTGGAGGAGATTTGACATGAGAAGATAAACCCTCAGGTCAGGGTATTCAACACATTACTGGGGAAGAAGGAAGAATGGAGAACAACTCCAAGTAGCTCCAGAAGAAATGAAGTCAAAAGGTGAAAGTCAAAAGGAAGCTTAGCTGCAGATGCATCATGTTATAAAAGGAAAGTCTGATTTTTGAAGACTATAAAGATCAGTATTACATAGGAACTGAATTACAAGACTATGAACCAAGATAAGCAGGATGTAGTCAAACCAGGAATGTAGAGATTAAATATCAACATGCTGAGTGTCAGTGAACTTAAATGGGAATGGGTGAGTTTAATTCAAGTGACCATTATTATGAATTATATACTACTGTGGGAAAGAATCTCCTAGGAGAAGTTAGAATGACCCTCATAGTCAACAAAAGAATGAGAAAAGTGGGTATAATATCAAATATGACATGATACCATTCAAATCCAAGGCAAATCATTAAACATCATCATAATACTTTGTCTATACTTTAACCACTGTTGCCAAAGAGGCCAAAGTGATCCAGTTCTATGACAATACACAACTTCTCAAAATAACATCAAAAAAGATGTCATATTCATCATATGGATTGGAATGCTAAAGTAGAAAATCAAAGAATAATTGGAATATTATGGCCTTAGAGTACAAAATGAAGCAAGGCAGAGACACATAGAGTTTTATAAAGAGAACTCACTGATCAGAAGAAGCACTAGTTTTCAACAATCCAAAAGGCAGCTCTACACCTGGATTTCACCAGATGTTCAATATCAAAATCAGATTTATTATAAACTTTGAATCTAGAGAAGATGTTCATAATTAAATAAATCAACACCTGGAACTGACTATGACTCAGATCATGAGTATATTGCAAAAATAAATCTATTTTTACCTTTTTATGCTTCTCTTGAGTTCTGTGTTGGTATGTCGAATTTTTTGTTCAGATCTGGTCTTTTCATGAGAAATAGGAGAAATTCATCTATATCATTGAATGACCATCTTCTTCCCTGGAGGATAATGCTCATTCTAGCTGGATAGGTTATTCTTGGCTGTAATCCAAGTTTCTTTGCCTTTCGGAATATCTGATTCCAGGCCCTTTGATCCTTCAATGTGGACGCTGACAGATCATGTGTGATTCTAGTTATTGATTCTTGGTATTTGAATTGTTTCTTTCTAGCTGCTAGCAGAATCTTTTCCTTGGTGCAATAGTCCTGAAATTTAGCCACGGTATTCCTTGGGGTTTTAATTTTGGGGTCTCTTTCAGGAAGTGATTGGTGAATTCTTTCAATGGTGATTTTGCCTTCTGATTCTACAATCTCAGGGCAGTTTTCTTTCAGGATTTCCTGGAAGATAGTGTTTAGATTCTTTTTTTCATCATGACTGTCAGGAAGTCCAATAATCCTTAGATTGTCTCTCCTAGATCTATTTTTGAAGTCAGTTGTTTTTGATTTTGTTTGACTGATTCTTGAAGTCTTATTGAATCATTCACTTGTATTTGTTCAATTCTTATTTTTAAAGTGTTGTTTTCTTCAGTTATCTTTTTAAGCTCCTTTTGTAACTGGCCAATTTGTTCATTGCACTCTTTTTCCACTTCACTAATTTTATTTTTCAATAAATTGGTGTCTTTATCATAAATCTTTTGGAGGGATTCTTGCACTGACTTCAGTTTATTTTCCCATTTATCCTCCAGTTCTCTTTTGAGATTCTGTATGCAATCTTCCAGAAAGGCCTTTTGAAAAAATGACCAGTGATGGTCCTTAATAACATCCTCTGGAGTTTTGTCTAAAGGAACCTCAGGATCTGGGGTCAGCCCTTCTTTGTCTCGATAAAAGCTGTCTATGGTGAGAGCTCTCTTTTGCTTCTTCATTTTTTTAGACAGCGTGTATGTCTCTTTAAGGTTCGGAAAAACTGTGGCTGAAGCTCTTTGCCCTGGGGCAATTTGGCAAATTAATTTAAGGTGCTGGGCCGGTGGGGGCTAGGACTAAGTCTGAATTATTCCTTAAACAAGGCAAGTCTGCCAGAACACCTGCCCCCAATCAGGGCAGAGTATCCCGAGTACCTCAGATAAACTCCAGGTGTTTTGAGTTTGGAGTTTTTGCCACAATGAGCTGAGTCCCACCCTCACTTCCGGCCTACACCACAGTTCTCTGACACCAGAGTCCTCTGTTTATCCCTCTGTCTGAGTTAGACAAACCTGAAGTGAAGTTATTCAGAGATATCTGCAAGCAGTATCCAAGTATTTCTGAATTCGTTGACTTGAAGATCAGTTCAGAGGCTTATTTTATTGTTGATTTGAGAGAAGATCTGAGGAGACACAGAGAGTCACGTTTTCACTCCGCCATCTTGGCTCCACCCCTCTGCAAAAGTAAACCTCAAATTTAAAAAATAAAAAAAAGCATCCAACTGTATATTTATGACTTAAATAAATCCCTTATTAAGATTGATTAGAGATTACTAAAGAATTAGATCTAGTAGATAGAGTAACTGAAGAACTAAGGACTGAAGAACGAAAGGTTCACATTATTATACAGGAGGCAATAAAAACAAAAGCAAAAATCACAAAGAAAAAGAAGAGCAAGAAAGCAAAATGACTGTCTAATGAGACTTTACAAATAATTGAGGAATATTTGATTTGTCAAGTATTTTAACATAATTAACATGTAGTGGACTTCCTGCCATCTGGGGGGGTGGGGACTAGGGGAGAAAAATTTGTAACAGAACGCTTTGTAAAGGTCAATGTTGAAAAAATACCAATAATGTGTTTTGCAAATAAAAAGCTTTAATTAAAACAAAAAAAACAAACAAACAAACAAAAAACAAATAACTGAGGAAAGGAGGAACATGAAAGCTAAAAGAGAAAGAGAAAGAGAAAGATACACCCAACTGAACATACATTGGTCTAATTAGCCACAGTTGGACACACTGTACCTTAACTCTAACATAGTTATGTCATTTTGGTCTTTGAATACAAAGCGCCAGCAGCAGGGTGAGATATGGTTTTCTTAAATGAACAATGCAAAGAAATAGAAGAAAACAAAAGAATGGGAAAGATAAGAAATTTTTTCAAGAACATTAAAAACCTTAAAGCAATGTTTCATGCAAAAAATGGGCATGGTAAAAGACAAAAATGGTAGGGGATTAGCAGAAATAGAAAAGATTAAGAAAAGGTGACAAGAATACACAGAAGTACCATTACAAGAAAGATCTTAACATCACTGATAATTATGAGGGAGTGATTATTGATCTGGAGCCATATATTACATTCTGAAAAATGAAGTCAAATGGACCTTAGAAAACATTGTTAGCAATAAAGTTAATAAAGGTGGTGGGATTTGAGCTGAGATATCCTAAAATATATTGAGGTTAAAGTGTTGTACTCAATATTTCAGCAAATTTGGAAGATGCAATAGTGGCTACTGGATTTAAAAAAAAAAAAAAAAAAAAAAAAACAGTTTGTATTCCAGTTCTAAAAAAGGGCAGTGCCAAAGAATGTTTAAATAACTGAACAATTTTACTCCTTTTATGTGCCAGCAAGTTTATGCTTAAGATTCTCTCAATATGTGCACTATGGGTTACCAAAAATAGATTGATTTCTGAAGAGAAAATGAATTAGAGGAGCCAAGATGGCGAACTGCGGACAGCTTTCTCTGTGAACTCCCTCCGACATTCCCTCAAACCCAGACAAAGTAAGCCTTAAAACTGGTTTCTGAGTGAGGGCCTCGCCAAGCATTTGGACTACAACACACTTCTATAAAAGATCTACCTTGAAAGAACTCCGGAGAAGGTTAGCCTCAGGGAAAATCGGCCGCTGGTCACGATCGGACTCCAGCCGGGGCGGAAGTCAGGGCTGCGATAGAGGGGCGGATTTTGGGCACCCAGGAAGCCCCTGGGAGACGCCTGGGCCACTTTGCTCTGCTTGCGGGCAGGTGCTTTGGCAGATCTGCCTTTGGAATGGGGTGGATCGAGAACAGCTGAAAACGTGGTCCTAGTGCAAATCTAGCCCGACCAGCCTCAGACCGGAAGTCAACTCGGCAAACTGCCCCAGGGCAAATATAAATTGTTGCAGTTTTCTCTGCTTTTGACCAATATCCCAACTTTAAATCATGGGCAAGAAGCAGAAGAGAGCTCTCACCATAGAAAGCTTTTACGGAGAAAAAATAGAACAGTCCCCAGATCCTGACATTATGAAAACAATCCCAGATGAAGCCACAAAGGCAGACTTAAGTTGGTCTCCCTTTCAGAAGGCCTACCTGGATGATTGCATTAAGAATCTCAAAAGAGAGCTAGAAGAAGAATGGGGAAATAAATTGAGATCAGGGCAACAGAAATATCAAAAACTGGAAAATAGGACTGGTGAATTGGAAAAAGAAAACAGTTCACTGAAAAACAAAACTCGTGAATTGGAAAAAGACAACAATTCCCCGAAAAAGAAAACTGGCAAAATGGAAAAAGAATGCATTGAATCCAGAAATTCAATTGGCCAGCTACAAAAGGAGCTAAAAAAGATAACTGAAGGAAATAATACTCTAAAAATTAAAATTGAACAAATAGAAGTAAATGACTCAATAAGACTTCAAGAATCAGTTAAACAAAAACAAAAAAATGAAAAAAATAGAAGAAAATATGAAATATCTCCTAGGAAAAACAACTGACTTGGAAAACAGATC
>JAJPUD010019855.1:0-25768 GCA_023553655.1 Myrmecobius fasciatus
AAAAAAAAAAAAAAAAAAGATGCCTTTTCCAGAACTTTACGATTTTCTTGAAAGCATTGCTGTGCTTTTAGGCTCCCAGGTTTTGTAACATCACCCCACAAATGTAATCGGTTGGCAAATCTTGCCATCTCTTCCTTCACTTGGCAGCCAGTGTCTTGCACATCTAACAAACACCTCCTCTCTACTCACATAGATATTACCATAATCCAGGCCCTGACTGATCTCTCATGTAGGCTGCTGTGACAGCCTCCTAATTGGTCTCCTAGTTTTAAGACCTTCCCATCCCTTCTCAATCCCTCCTCTCCCCTCAGGCCACTAATGCCCTTTATCCCAAATTACTTTAAATTTAAAACTTCATCCATATTTATATTAACTTTATAGTGTTTATATCATTTCATATACACATCTAACTTGTTAGAAGAAAGCTCTTTGGTAGTAGGGTCTGTATCATCTATATCTAGCATGCTGTTCAGTACATAGTTGAGGTGTAATAAATTCTTGTTGATTGCTTGATTAATTGTTGCAATAAACTCCCAGTTAGCCTTCTTATTTCTATTGTCGCCTCACTACCCATCCCTCACACAGTGACCAAAGAGACATTCTTGAAGCATAAGCATAATTCTTTCCAGTCTTCTTAAACTCTACTCCATACCATGTACTCTTCAATCTGGTGACCCTCCATCCCCAGCACAGCACTTTTTCAAAACAATGGCATTGGCCTCTTGACTATACATATAAGGCACTCCATCTCTTGGCTTTGGGCATTTTTTGGCAACTCTCCCTTGCCTGGAATGCTTTTTCTCTTCATCTCTACCTACTGGCTTCCCTACCTTCCTTCAAGTGTCAATTAAAATTCCATCTTCTACAGGAAGCATTTCCCAACCACTTTTAATTTTAATGCCTTCCCTTTTAAAAATTATTTTGTTGGTCCCATATACAACTCTTTGTACAAAGTTGCTTACTTATTTTCTCTCCCACATAGTCACCTTGAGAGCAAGGATTGGGTTTTTTTTTTGCCTCTTTTGTATTCCCAGCATGTAGGATAGGCACTGGCATGTGGTAGGTACTTAATAAATGCTTATTGACTTAATGATAAGTGTGACCATATCACTCCTTTGCTCAAGAAGTTTCAGAGGCTCCCTATTACCTCTAGGATGAAATGCAAATTCCTTTTAATATAGAGTCCTTTGCTATTAGTTTCTAACTTATTTTTCATTGATTATTAAATTAATGCTAACTGCCCCTTCTTGGCAACCAGACTGACCTGCTTTCTATTTTCCAGACAGCATTTTTCCCCATTTCTGTGCATTCACACTGGCTTTTCCCCATACCTAAAATTATATTTCCTTTCAATATCTCTTAAAATGCTTTTCTGCCTTCAAGATTCAATTTAAATAAAACTTTCTATCTAAGACCCTTAAAGATTCTCCCAGTTGTTAATATCCTAGCCTCATTCAGTGACTTCATGTAATTTTATTTTTACTTATCTGTGGACATGTTATCACCACTACCACCACCACCATCTCCCAATAAAATGTAAGCTCCTTAAGGACATAAATTGTTTCACTTTTGTTTGTTATCCCTAAAACATACCCTCATTCTACCCCCAAAATAGTAACTGGCTCACAGTGAATGCTTAATTAAAAGTTTGTTCATTAAACAAATGATGAATGAATTAATAAATAAATTAATTTACTAATGGCTTGAGTTGAAATTTAAAAGGGACAGTTCCTAGACTCAGGAAAACCTGAAATCACATTCAGCCTCAGATACTTACTAGCCATAAAACTAGCCTGGTTAAGTATTTTAACCTCAGTCTGCCTCAGTTTACTCAACTATAAATTTAGGATAATAGTACTTATCTCCAAGGGTTGTTATAAGGCATGAACTGAAATAATATTTGAAGATCACGTAAGCACAGTGCCCTGATATATCAGGAGCATAATCCATGTTTGTTTCTTTCTTTCCATTCCTAAAAGCAGAAATGAGGAAATAATATATTATAGACATGGGGTAGAGTTCTTTCTTTCCAGTCATAAAGGCAGAGCTGGAGAAATAATATATTATAGGCGTGGGGTATAGTTTGTGTGCATTAACAGATAAGGGAGATGGAATATTAAGTTTGAGGCAAATTTAACTGGGATTTATAGTATGTAAAGGGTAGAATGCTACTGCATGACATAAAGCTAGAGCGATGCCCTCCTAGGATAAGGAATTTGTATTTTATCCTATAGATGATGAAGATTTCTGTCAAAGGAGAACAATACAGCGAGAACTGTGCCTTCTGAGGTTATTTTGGCAGCAGTGCTAAAGATTAATTTTGAAGTAGAGAGATTGGAAGCAGAGAGGCCAATTTCTATCCTGTATGGAAGAGTCTACAATCTAGGCATCATTAGTATTAACATATATGATGCTACCCATCCATATATGATTTTAGAGCTTTGAAACTACCTAGCCCAACTTCTTTGTATTATAACTATGGAAACTGAGGCCCCAGTCAATGATTTATTCTGAGTCACAAACCTCAATAGAGACAGAACCTTGATTAAAAGCTGGGTCTCCTCATTTACATTCTAGAACTCCTCCCTTAACACATTGCTACTCACTATACTCTCTTGCCTCTTGAACTCCAAAATGTCATGACATGAACAAAGATGACCTCAACATTATTGGCATTATTAGGACAAAATTCTAACTAACTGCACTAGACAGATATACATGGAATTCTTTACTAGAGGTGCTATGACAAAACAAATTGATTTAAACATAAGCAGTAGCCACACCTCTGTCCATAGGGATTAGCTGGTGCCCAGGCATTCTCTTTATGAGTGTTTTTCTAGGTGTTATCATCTACACATAGTTCTTATGTGAATGTGAAAAATCAGAAGAAATTCTTTCCTCTTGCTGATTTTCTCCTCTCACTATTTATCAGATGAATAAGTAAATGCTTAGCATTGTTTTTAGAGGGCAGGTGGACATAACTGTCACTGTCTTCACTGAGACTGTTGTGTTATTGATGGAAGACATGCTGCATTAGGTAGGAGCAAGGAAAAAGAGTGGACAGTGGATGTGGAATCTGGAAAGACCTGGCTTCAAAAAGAGACTGTGGTCATTATTAACTGCAAGGCCTTGAACATACTAGGTATCATTTTCTTTTTCTGTAAAATGGAGATAACAATACTTATACTCTCTACATCATGGAGTTCTTATGAGGAGAAAGTAAGCTATTTTAAAAAATCTCAAAATACTACATAAACAAGAGCTAATATTTATATATAACATAGCTTAAAATAATGCAATTTGAATTTATGCTTTGGGGGAGGCATTTCAATTTTTTGAAATGCCACAAAGACCCCTCATTCTTTCATGTGCCAATGATAGTCAGCCATTAGTAAGCTGGGAATCTCCAGAGGGATATTTAGGAAGCTGTTAGCTATCAATCATAGCAGTAACCCATAAGGTTACACTCTGGTTATAATTCTGTAGAAGAGAATGAAACCCTGGGGAAATGAACACAAATTTTCATCTCACTTAAACCTAGGGTATTGTAGTTTGGACTCTAATAATAATCATAACTAGTTCCTAATCATTTTGTAAATGCAAAGAGTAGCCTTCAAATTTAGAGAAACCAGACCCATTTTACAAGAGGCACCAAATCAAGGCACCAACATTTAATGACCTATCCAAGCTCAAAAATAATTTATTTCCTCCTTTTTGAAAGGAATCTAAGCTCAGTTCTGGAGAGCTGAATGTTGTTTAAGATACTACTGCAGCCTATGTCACAGTGTTTTCATACCACAGAAACCTCACATACCTTAAGTCATATGCCCTGGAGAAAAACAAGCTTATTAGGACTGGTACATAAAGTTTTTCTCCAAGCTAGATAGCCATCCCCACAATATTTTCCCCTTTTCTTTTTTCCTTTATTTGGTTATTATTGAATCTGGTTCCACTGCAGTGTGTGTATATGTATATGTATATCTATGTGTATATATGTATATATATATATATATACATAGAGAAACATACACACATTTATTAATATACCTATATGTATATGTAGACATATGTATACACACACACAAACAGATTGATAGATCAAGCATTGGCAAAGAAAAGAGAATTTACTTGAGTAGGCATGATTCCCATTGAAGCATATAAGGTTCCAGATCTGGACACTGCTTAAGCAAGTCTTTTGGGTAGCAGAAGCCAGCAGACAACAGCAGTTTAAAGTCAGTGATCTCTGTCATACCATTATAGAGTAATTCATAGCTTTATACAGTCAAAGTCACTTGACAAAAAATTGTCTATTATTTTTGAAGGATTAAAATATTTTGAATTCTTATTATTGTTCAGTCACTTCAGTCATGTCTGACTCTTGGTGACCACATGTAGGGTTGTTCTTAGCACAGACACCAGAGTGGTTTGCCATTTCCTTCTCCAGCTCATTTTGAAGATGAGAAAACTGAGACAAATGGGGTTGTACAGCAAGTGTCTGAGGTGACTCCAGGTCTAGCCCTCTATCCACTGAGCTACCTATCTGCCATCCTTATTAATGAAAGGCAAAAAAGGTCTTTAAAATATAGCTAGACACATACAAATGGTTGGTTGACCAGGATTTCTAAAATTCATAGCTAAAGTTCTTGAACTGCCCAGGAAATTTCAGAGTCCTGATGGTTCAGAACTTTATAATTCAGAGATCTGTAAAACGAGAATAGTAATAACATCTACTTCATAGGATAAAAATCAACTGAGATATTATTTTTAAAGTGCTTATCACAATACCTGCTATATAAATGTTAGTTGTTGTCATAATTATTTTTTAAATTGTCTCTGGTAACAACAGACTTCTATACTCTTTTGCTGCTACAGCAGCCATATCTAATGCCTAATCTTAATGATATTATATATCTATACCTGCTATGCCATACCTCCCTCAGAAGAGCTAGCAAAAGGGCCTATGTATCCATTCTGTGCCTAAAAAAGAAGAGATCTTGATAGCCAGCTGTCTGCCTGCCAGTTCAAGGACAATCCGAGTATCTCTCTCCTCCATAAATGTTTCACAAAATTACTACATGGTTTGATTGCAACAGGCCAAATTCTGACCTACAGGGGCAGCTGCAAAGCAGAATTAAGATGTGTAGCCTGAGCTTTTGATGGGACAAGAGGATTGCTGTTGTAGAAGGCAGAAAATCTAGGACCATGAGTCACTCTGGCCACATCATGACAGACATCAGCTGCTCTGTCAGTCCTTGGCTTTTCTGAATATGAGACTGGTCACTGCTTTACTGAGTCAAACCACATCCATTTAGTCTTGCTTGGTTTTTGATGGTCCTGAAATACATGTTGTAGAATGCCTTGATTGTCTTTTATTTGTTTGTTTTAAACTTAAACACAAAATAGGAAATAAAAAAATTGCCATGTGCACAGCAGAACATGAAAAAATTCAAAATGTAAAGCAATAAATTCCATTTCAAGAAAGTCTAGATAATAAATACTAAACATTGTCTTCATAATTTGTCCAACTTTTCTCTACTTCCTTATAGGTTTTCTTTTATTTTCTGTTGTATAATTTTTACTGTATTATAAAGTATTTTTACTTTATTTTTTATTTACTTTATAAGCACAAATTTGTATGTGTATATATAGACATGTATATATATGTATGTGCGCACATATAAATACATATATATATATACACCTAAACACACATACATATAATGATGCATAGATAGCAATAATCATACACATAAATATACATTCATATGCATCTCTGTAAGACTGTTTATCCTCTATTTCTCTGAAGATGGATGGCTTCTTCCTTTATAAGTCCAAGTTTTTCTATATTTTTTCTAACTTCAACAATTCATCATTTCCTACACAACAATTTTCCAATCTTATTCTAATTATTTTAAATATGGCTGACATATAGTCTTCCTATTTTTCTCTTTATTTTAGCTTTAACTTTGTCTGAAATCTTGATTACTACCCCTGCTTTTTTAAATTTACCTAATAAATTCTACTTCTGATCTTTATTTTATGTGTGTGTGTCCCTCCTAACTCATCTGCTTTATTTCTACTCCTTACTTTGTCCTCCTGTTATTTCACCTAACCCCCTAGGTTCCTTCCTTATTCTCTCCACCAACCCTTTTCCCTTGCCCTCTTATTTTCTATCTGAATTTAGAAGATCTTTATAGCCTTCCAACTGTATATTGTTGTTCCATCTTTATACCATTTCCATTCATCTATGCAACATATCCCATTCCTGTTAATATATACATCCTTCTATATACTTCTCTTATGCTATTTTCTCACCCTCTTATTTCTTTATAAATTTAGAAGACTTCTATTCTCATAGTCTCTTTTTTGTTGTTGTTCCTGTTGTTTGTGGGTTTGTTTTTTGTTTGTTTTGGGTTTTTGTTTTGTTTTGTTTGTTTTTTGGTGAGGCATTTGTGATTAAGTGACTTGCTTACACTCACACAACTAGTAAGTGTTAAATATCTGAGATCATATTAAAATTCAGGCACTCCTAACTTCAGTGCTGATGCTCTGTCTACTGTGCCATGTAGCTGCCCTATATAATCTCTCTTTAACCCAGATCAGATGTGAGTAGGGTTCCTTTTAAAAATTCCTCCTTTATCTCCTCCCATTTCCCTCTTCTTGATTTAATTTTTTTTTAATCCTTTTAGATGTATATGTATTGTTCTCTCTTTAACCCATTCCCAATGAGAGGTGGATTCCAAAATCATCCCTCCTCTTTTAATTCCTTTGTTTTGAGTCTTCTTCTCACACCTCATTTGAATAAGATAATTACTTTTTTTTTACCTTTTCCTAAACAGTTTTGCTTTTTTTAGAATCACATCTTACTCATCTCTATCTTTCTTTCAAACTACCCAATTTCTAATGACAATCTTAGACATACGACTGACATTTCCATGTAAAAAAATGTCTTTATTGAGTCCCTTGTTACTAGTCTTTGATGTTTACCTTATATTTCTCTTGGATCTTATATGTGAAATTTCTTGTTAAGTTCAGATCTCTCTGCAACAAAATCCTAAAAGTCTGTAAGCTCACTGAATTCCATTTTTTTCATTCAGGATTATGCTTATTTTTGCTGGGTTTAATATTTTCTACTGCAACTGTAGTTCTTTTGCATAGTGTTCCAAAATCTGTGGATTTAATGTAGCCACTGCTAGGTTTTGTGTGATTCAAAATGTGGTTCCACTGTGTTTGAATGGTGGGTTTTTTTTTCTTGTAGCTTGTAATATTTTCTTCTTGATCTAAGATTTAGCTTGTCTTTCTTGATTGTAGTCCAAAAGATTAAAACTCATACTGTCTAATCCAAGTCAAGTCTATTCATAAGAATTTATTAATTGCCTAAAATGTGAAAGGCTCTAACCAGATAAGGACAAAAAAAATCCTTGATATATCCATATATGCATGTAAGCATTGTAAATAAAAGGTAATTTGACAATTTTGCTATGAGGTAAAAGCTTCTTTCTTATAGGAATAAAAGTGGCACCTGAGTTGAGCCTTGAAGGATACAAAAGATTCTGTGAAATAGACATGAAAGAATGCTCCTAATCACTAATAAGAGAATTGCAAATCAAAATAATCCTGATATTTCACCTCATACCCTACAAATTGGCAAAAGAGACAAAAATTTTCCATAGTTAACGTTGGAAGTATTGGGGAAAGATAAGCAAACTAATACCTTGTTCAAGTTGCAGTGAAGTAGTACAGCCATTTTGGAAAGCAATTTGGAATTATGTAAATAAAGTGACTAAAATGACTACAGGCTTTTAAACAGAGATTTCATTACTGGGCCTATACCAAAAAGAAGCTATCAATATGAAAAAAGTTACTATATACTCTAAAATATTTAGAGTAGCACTTTTTGTTACAGCTAAGAACTGGCAGCAAAGAAAATGCCTGTCAGCTAGGAAATAACCTGTCAAATTGTGGTATATGAACACAAGGAAATATCATAGTGCCATAAGAAATGATGTTTATGATGAATACAAAGAAGTAGGAATAGAAAGAGCTATATGAACTGATGCAGAGTGAAGTAAGTGGAGCCAAGAATACAATATACACAGTAGCTACAGCAACGTAATTAGAAAGAACAGTCACATAACCAATAAAATCTAAAATCAATATTACAAAATGTTTACGATCAAACAGGACATGAATGAAAAAATATGAGAAGACATTCCCACTCCTTTATGGAGATGGGAGATCCACATTTCATGTTTTCAAACTTTTTTAATGTATTGATCAGTTGTAATAATGTTTTTATTTGTTCTCTTGATGATATAAGAAACAGAAAATATCAATAAACTTATTTTTTAAAAAGAAATGTTTCTGTGTCAAAAAAGTGAAGAAAAGTACATATACATTGGGAATGAACTTGTGAATGCATAGTAACGAGAAAAAAAATGCTCAGTTCTGGGAAGGCCAGTTTGGGTGGAATATTTTTGCAAAATAGGCAGGATCCAGATTGTGGAAGACTTTGAATTCCAGAATGAGGTGTCTACATTTTATTCTAAAGGAATGGGTAGTTGCCACAGAACATTTTTTGAGCAGAGAAGTGATACAGATAGACTTTTGTCTTTGGAACATGATATTGACAATTATGAGAGCCAGAATGCAGAGGAAAAACTGGAGGCAGAGAGACCATCAGGAAGCTATTGTAAGAGGTAGTGAAGACATACGTGAGGACCATTGTTGCATGGAGAGGAGATGTGTATTAGAGTTGTAGAGGTAGAATTGATGACAATTGGGAGCCATTTTGATGTGGGAGCAAAGGGGAACAAAAAGTCATAAATGATTGAGAAGGCAAACCTGAGGGACTGGGAATACGGTGATGCCTTTAACAATAACAGTTTATGTTTGGAGAGCAGAATTTAGAGGGGAAACATGAATGGGGAGAAAAAGAACTTATTAAGTGCCTATTCTGATCTGCTTTAGAAGTAGAATTTAGAGGGGAAGCAAATGAATGGGGAGAAAAAGAACTTATTAAGTGCCTATTCTGATCTGCTTTAGAAGTAGAATTTAGAGGGGAAGCAAATGAATGGGGAGAAAAAGAACTTATTAAGTGCCTATTCTGATCTGCTTTAGACATGTTGAGTTTGAGAAGCTGATGGAATATTTAGGAGGACATGTCTGACAGGTAAGTAGGGTATAGGAATGGAGTTCAGCAGAGAAAATAGGGCTGATGTATGAACTTGATAATTCTCGGAGTAGAATAGATGAGATCACCAAAACAAACAGGATAGAAAAAAGAAGAGTATTCAAGAGCAGAACCTTGTGGGAAATAAACACTTGGGGGTGGGAAATTATATTCTAACTAAAGGCACATGGAATGAACAAGAAGGTGAATAAGAGATACCTGAGAAAAATTCATGAAACAAAAGTCAGTTGAAAAAAGAGTTTTTGGGAGATGTAAATGGTTGTGTCAAAAGTTGAACAAAGATACAGGATAGGGAATGAGAAAAGAACACCAGATTTAATTCTTATAATATTATCAATAACTTTGGAAAGAGAAATTTCATTCAAATGGTAAGGCAAAAATATGTTTTGAAAATCTGTGTATCATTTATAATATAGATAGAATGTATTTGGGGGCTGAAATAAATTATACATGAACCCTGAACAACTCAGTCATTTTTTGACTCAGTTTCCTCATCTATAAAATGCAAATAGTAATAGGTTCTACTTCCCAGGGTCGTTGTGAGGATCAAATGAGATCATTTTTGTAAAGTACTTTGTGAAAATGCCTGGCACAGAGTACATCTTATATCAATTTTAGTTATTATTAACAGGACAGGACCCTGCCCCATATGTTCCATGCAAGTGTTTGAATGGATATGGAGTATGTATTATAGGCCCCAACATGTTTCATTGCTTAGAGCCAAGTTGGGGGGAGGGATATTTTATTATTAGATATAAGGTAGGTACAGGACTTTATGGTTTGAAAGGATCCATTGGGGCAATTGAGTTTGAAAATAAGTTACATATGAAAGGAAGACTTCCTTCTATTTCCTCTGAAAAACCATGTGCAAAAGTCAGTACAAATTCAAGGATGTAAAGATTAATTAATATCTACTTGGTGGCTTAAGTATAGTTGGGAGAAATCTTCTCTCGTCTCTTCCACATTCAGTTCTGGAAGAGGTATGGAATAACAATCTAAAGATTACTTGTGATTGTGGTAGGTTGGAGTGGAGAAGATAAAAGAAAGACAGGAAAGTTAATAATAGATCTAGAAAAAGGCAGAAAGAGTCAGGAAGTGCTAGGCCTAAGAAGCCTGTTGGACACACCAAGGATTTTTACTATTACTTCTTAGGAAAGTTTTTATCATTTATTGTATAAAGTTGTAATTGTCATTTGACCATAGATACACTCTTTCAAGCCCAGAGAATTCAACATGTTTAGCATTAATGGACTTTGTTAAATAAGTTTATCCGAGCTTAGTTGAACAAGACTCACCCTATATTCTCTTTACTTTCTAGGCTTCATTCTCATGCTTCTCAGTCTTTGATTTCACTACTTAAAGTCTCCTAAGTTTTTGTTTCTTTTCATGCAAAACTCTATCCCTCATTTCAGTTCCTGAGATAATTTGAATTATTATTGGGCCTTCTACTGTTTATTGTATTTTTTTTGAGATTTGATGACCAAAGAGAGCAGTGTTCCAAATGCAGATATAGTATTGCTTTGTACTGAGGAAGTTGTGAAATGAAGGGTATATTTGTCAACCTTTTTTGTCTGCCTCAGCATTTATTAATCAATAACCTCAGAGAAGATACTACAGAAATTCCTATGTCCCTTTCCTGGGTCATAACTGATAATACAAAGTCAGAATCCTATGGAATGTATTATTTTTTCCCAAGAGTGGCTTGTTTTCAAACAATCTGCCATTTTTCCGTGTTGCCACCCTCAAGAGATCTTCTTCCCCTTCATCCCTATCAGCTTGGTATTTTATTAGCATCTTAAAAAGCTTAGAGATTTTACTGTTTTCCTTTTTTCCACATACTTTTTAAAAATTAAAAAAGTACTAGGCCAATCATTGATCTTTGAGATACTCTGTCCTGAGGAGTGTTTGTTTATCCTTACTTTCTATTTTTTATCTTTAAGTCAGTTCCCTATGTAGAATAAAATAATATCTCACTTTCATCAAAAGGTGACTCAGGCCTAAGTTGTGTTTTTTTTTTTTAAATAAAACAAGTGCCATCTATATCTTACTTTTCCTTCTCTTGCTATTCCCATCAGAAAAACAAAACAAAACAACAAAGGACTAAATTGAACCCAGAAAACACCTTAACTGAGTAATAATCTTTCATTTCCAGCTCCCTGATCCATTACATCCTTCTTTCAGTATTGTTAGCAGTGTCTTTTTTTTCTAACTGAATAAATTAAATATGAAAGAGAGGGACTAATGTAATTCAAATAAACATGTTAATGACCCCATTTTTCCATTTGGTAACTAGACCGGATATGGTGGAATGCCAGTTTTTTTTGTTGGTTTTTTTTTTTTTTCCGAGCCTGTAATTTAAAACTTTTAACAAGGACATGTTTTTCCCCTTTATTTATACCCTCTACCCCCACTCTTTTTCTTTGTTTAATCCACTTCTTACAGTCCAGTTAGCTGTTGGAGCATGTAAACTGTCCTGATTGTAGATTAGCATGGGGTGAGGGGGTGGGGGAGTACTAGGAGGGGCAATTTGCTTTATCTCAGTAGGTTATGTCTTAGGATTCTGTCTGAACTCTGAGAGCTTATGGATGGGAGCATTTTATATCCTCATTTCTAGACATGTACTGTTCCTTCTTTGCTCCTCCACACCATACTCCAATCACTTAGGCAGTTGTTCAGTATTTTTGACTAGCCAAAGAAGATCTGTGGGAGGGGGTTTTATTTTGTTTTTAACCCAGAATGTAGTCCTCATAACTACAGTAAAGGGAAGAACAATGAAAGCATATCACCTTGTAGAAGAAACTCAACTTTACCTTAAAGTTTGTACTAATAATACATTCTCATTATCACCCTTTTATTTTAACCCTCCCATTTAAACACACATAAATATATGCATGTACATGCACACACACACGTGTGTAGGAGGGTATTATACAAAATCAGTATTCTTCAGATGAATAATTTGCTATCTCCAGTAAATTAGTTATTTCTTTGCTATGTTGCCTGTCTTTTCTCAAATGTATAATTATTTATTCCTCTTTCCCCCATCTCTTGCCTTCTAAAAAGATTAATATCTGTGTGACATGTTCCCTGATAGAACATGGTTTCTCTTCTTTCTTCACCTCTGGATATATTAGCAATGTTTAAAGAAGACCTTTTTAGTCTAAAAGCACTTTTTTTTCTCCAATTTACCTTCTTAGAGGAAAGAAGGGACTCCTGCTGTTTTGACTTCTTTTTTGTTTTTATTTTCAAGAATTCAGATCATCTCTGTGTCCAATTAGTGATTCTTTAAGAGCCACCATGTTGAATCTGACACTCAAATTTTATAATTTCTACATTCTAGGTAGAATTTGTTTTTTAACCCTCTTTAATCAAATCCACTCCTATATATTTATTTGTTTGGTTTTTAGTTTGGAAGGAAATTGAGGTTAAGTGCCTTGCCCAAGATTACACAGCTAGTAAGTGTTTGAGGCTGGATGTAAACTCAGGTCCCCCAACTCCAAGGTAAGTTCTCTGTTCACCATTCCACCTAACTGCCCCTAAGTCCACTACTATTTAGTCTTTGTTCCTGGAATTTCTAATTTCAGTTCTATTTTTTGATGGATTGGATATCTCTTCATCTCTGCTGTGGCAAGGATTCAAATAAAAAGGAAAAAAATAGTGTTTTTTTAATGAAGCAATATCATTATTAAAGCAAGAGGGATTCCTTTTAGAAGGGATCTGACTTCCCAGATTGATATCCCAGACTCCCTAGCAAAATTACAGCTGCTATAGTGATCCCACTGATATGCCTTGCCTTGCACAAAAGAATATCATAGCTGGAACATAACTTGTTTAGGACACTCCAGTGGATCTGTAATTGCATTGACGTGTTTTCTTTGGAGGGTCCAGTAGGTGAGATCACAGTCTATCCATGGCTATTTTTCTTGTGCTGTTTTTTTCTCTAAATCCTCCACAGGGATTCTCCCTATATGCTGAGAACCTGTCTTTACATCTTTTGACATGGGAGTGGATAGCAGTGAAGCACATGAGCGCCATCATTTGTGTCTGTACTACCTGAATGTTCCATGACTTTTCCCATTCATTCATCTCTGATGTTATGCTGCTTTTCCTACTCAGATTTTGGGTGGTGATATAATGTTGCCTCTTTGTGCCCATCATACCCTTCTTCAACATCATTTTGATGTCACTCCAACTTAAATTCTTCAAGGATTGAGATGCTTTGTGATTTATAAGTTATGCAGAATCACTAGGAGAATAGTGTTATAAAGATGCACTTTTATTTTGGAGAGAATCTTTGGATCATTAAAAGAATGTTGCAGTTTACCAAAGGCCATCCAGCATGTTCTGGTTCCTTTAAATTATCGGTCCAATTTATTGTCACTTTGCAGAGTCTAACTGAGATATATATGCGCTAATGGACAACTCTTTGCCCATCAAACTTATGTTACAGAGTCTGGACAATACAAAATCTTTATCTATTTCATTTTTTCTGTGTGAATTGTTAGACCAAACACTTCTGAATGATTATGAATTTCATCTATAGGTACAAAGTTATCCAGGGCTTAAAAGATCACATAGGATTTGTCCTAGTTACATACCATATATTCTCATTTTTATTCTTCTAATTTAATATTGATTTTGACCTTTGATTTAGTAAATTGATGGTCCCAAATATCTACAGTTAATATATTCTTAAATTATTCCCATGTTAATAATTAGTCATTTCTCATTTGTCAGAATATAATCAGTTTCAATAATTGTTGAATTTAATGCTCTCTGAGTTCAGTGCTTCCCACCTTTGTTTTTGAAGAAAATATTCATTGTACATAAGTATGATGCTTTTGTATAGTATTTCAATTCTATCCTTTTTATAATTGAACTGTGTTTTGCATTCATTTTTTGTTGTCCTTCCTTTCTATTAAAGTCATTATTAAATTGATTTACTTTGTAGGTACTTCTTTTATGGAATTTTTCTATCATGACTTTTTTTGCAGCAGACATTGGTATAAAACCTGCCTTTATCTTCCTGGTGGTTTTTTTCAAAATGTCTGTCATGAGTAATGAAATGTTAGCTATGTAGATATCTCCTGAAATAATCTTTCTTATGACTTCTGGATTCTCCAGGAAACCAACTCTTTGAATATTCTCATTTTCCTCCATAGGGAGAATCTGTGAATGACCTTTTTAGCTGAAATTTTTTTTTCTTCTGGTTTCATTTCTGTTGAGAGTGTTGAGATTAATATTATTTGATTGAGTTCCCTAATAATATCCCATTTCTTTTTTTTCTGGACAAGAATCTCACATTTAGAATACCAATTGCAAAGTTAATATTGATAGACTATTTGCTTCCTCTGTTGCCTCTGTCATCATAGAAGGAGATAGGGACCATAGGTTGACATGGCCAATAACCCATCACCAGGTAACCAGACTACTAGTAGCAAACATATCCACACTTAACTAGAAATGAAAATCTTCAGAAAGGGAACATATTCTGTTGCAGAAAGAGGCCTTAGATTTCATCTAATCCCTCCAAAAACTCAAATTTCCTCTACAATATTCCTTAAATTGTAAAGGGTTATCTACTCTCTATTTGTTGACTTCCAGGGATGAGGCTCTCACTACTTTATGAGATAACTCATTTTATTTTGGGACCATTCTGATTGTTAGGAAGTATCATTTTATATTGAGCCAAAAATCTACCTCTATATATCTTCCATTTACTGACCCTAATTATATCCTCAGAAAGCTTGGGAAGAAATGTGTCATTCCTCTTTCACAGGATAGTTTTTCAGATATTTGAAGATGTCAATTATGTTCCATTGTGTCTTTTCTTCTTTGGATTAAACATCTCTTATTTCTTCAATTTATTTTTAAAGCATTTTTTCAAATTGACTTTATATATCACAACTTATTAGGGTCTCATGAACTTGTCTTTCTAGGGAAATAGCTCCTGTTTTGTGTAATTGAGTCCATTTTATAGAAACCTACAAAAGTTTCTCTCTTTTGTTTTCCCTAGCTGTGCAAGATCTACTTGAAGTTTGATTATTTGTTTTCTTTTTTTTTCCTCTCTTGCCCATCAATCTCTACAGAATAACATTTCACTGAGAATGAGGAGATGTAGTTTCAGTCCTTGCTCTGCCACTCATTTATTGTGGAACTTCAATTTCATTCAACCTTTCTAGGTCTCAGTTTCCTGCTTTGCAAAATGAATTGGTTTGGGGTGGCTAGATGGTGCAGTGGATAGAGCACCAGCTCTGAAGTCAGGAGGACCTGAGTTCAAATCTCATCTCAGATACTTAACACCGTCTAGCTGTGTGACTCTGGGTAAGTCACTTAACCCCACTTGCCTCAGGGAGGAAAAAAAGAGTTGATTGGACTAATTGATCTCCACAGTTCCCTTCTAATTCGGATATTATTTGATTCCATAAAAGACTTTTATGCCCAGTTCAACTCCCTTCCTTCTTGGAGGGCTATTTGAAGAATCCCATACTATATCATCCCATGTATAATCACCCTATATATATGTTGTTCACTCATTCAGTCATATTCAACTCTTTGTTACTCTGTGGATTATAGCAGTGTTGTCCATGGCATTTTCTTGGCATAGAATACTAAAGAAGTTTGTCATTTCCTTCTCCAGTGGATTAAGGCAAACCGAAATTAAATGACTTGCCCAGTGTCACATAAATAGCAAGTGAGGCCAAATTTGAATTCAAATCTTCCTAACTCCAGCCACTTGGGTGCTTCTAATTACCTTATATACATATCCTTCTGTAATTTACTTCCCAGTTCAGTGCAGCCTAATACAACATCTAGGTACTGGCCCTCTCTTTCTCAAGGATACAAAGTTTAAGAAATATTAGGGTCCTCATAAAATGCATAAATGAGACTTTAACTATTGAGGCTACTTCCCTTCTTTATGTTAGAAATCATAGGGAATTAGCAGCTCAGCATTTCTGCCATTTCTGGTTTGTGTTATCTGTTAAAGATTTCTTTTCATAATTAAGGGCCGAAAATAATTTTCAGGCTTCATTCAGTCCTCCTAGGATTCAATTTTTAGACAATTGTATGAGAGAAATTTATAGTATGCAAGCCCCTAGGTTGTGCCATGATGATTCAAAATTCT
This sequence comes from Myrmecobius fasciatus, assembly GCA_023553655.1. Taxonomy (NCBI): domain Eukaryota; kingdom Metazoa; phylum Chordata; class Mammalia; order Dasyuromorphia; family Myrmecobiidae; genus Myrmecobius; species Myrmecobius fasciatus. The sequence goes on from JAJPUD010019855.1 coordinate 16,320, forward strand.
GATGTGGATGTGGCCATAATGTCCAGACAAACCATAATGTTAATTTTCAAAATTAATGAGCTTTGTCATGCTATCTTTGACCTTTGGTCCTCCTCAATTTCTTTCATGATTATTCTCCAGTTCTTCCTGCAGTGTTGCCTTCAGCCAGGTATATACCATTTAAATCAGTAAGGTATTAGAATGAGCCTTGTACAGTCAGCAACAGTTAAGCCAAAACTGATTGGTTATTTCTGAAAAAAGGGATGGAAAATTGCTCTTTTAATCTAGGTAAATCAAATCGTGTCTGCTTGCTTTCCACCTGTAGCTCAGTGCATGCAAATGCATTCTGATTGATGGTAGAATTTCTTTATCCTTTTTTTATGCTCAACCTCTTGTGGTAAAGCACTGGGGTATCTTCAGAGCTAAGTTTTTTGCACTCAAGTGAAAAAGCTCTTGCTCCCTTTTTCTCTTGCTTTCTGTCTCAAAAAAAAAAAAAAGCTAATTCTCCTTCCCCTTTTCCCCTTCTTCCTCTGGACTAGTAGATGTGATTAAAGGTGTAATGTATTCAACCTTTTTTCATCTTTTTGTTTTTTCCAGCCATGAAGTCATATCTGACTGTGACATCACAGTGTGTTGCATTGGGCAGTCTTGTGATGTGTAAAAGAGTGGATCATAACTGGGTTAACAAAGCAGTACCAGGCTCTGAATGGTAGAAGTGCACATCATTATCACATTAGGCATCTCCCTATGATTAGCTGTATAAGAAAAGCCAGGTCAAAGTTGGAAGGAGTTCCTGTTTTCAAAGGAGACTTATTCCTTTTTCCTTTCTTAAAATGGTAGTAACCAGTGAATTAAAAAAAATTAGGCAAAACATTAAATGGGGTCCTAGTTTTATTTAAATGTAAATATATATGTATGTGTATGTGTATATGTATATGTATATGTAGGGATTTCTTTTGTAAAGCCAGAAAGGAGAAAACTGTAAAGGTAGCCTTGGTCTATAACATTGATTTGTGGCCAACAAAGGAAATGTCTACTTATAAGACACAAATCAATGCATCCAGACTGTGAAAGTGCAAACAGAGATGTGAGAAAATTATTTAATCGTTAGTCTTCTTTGGAATTTTTAAAAAATGAAATTATTCTGGTTTTTGTGAATAACTAAAGATGAAAATGGAGGTGATAGAAAATAACGTGTTCATCGAGGTTCACATTTAAGAAGAGAGGAAAGGTCAAAGTATATTCTAAGATTCTTGAAAGATAAGAATTATTGTGAATGAATTCCACAAACTAGATATCTTCACAAGTTGTCAGACTGATATTAGGCCTTGATTCTTTATTCTTGGACTCTTAAGTCTGTAGAATCCTCGATGGCTTTGTGAGAGTGAGTTTCCTGTTAAATCCTCTACATTTATCAGATATAACCTGTTATATATTAATAAGAAGTAGACTTAGCACTTACAAAGATCTCTCCATTTTCAAAGCACTTTAAAGAGCATTAATTAATCTAATAAGCCAGCTTATCCTGTGGGAAAACTAAAATTCCTAACTTTAGGAATCCAGAAATATACCATCGAACCTTACTTGTTCAGATGACTGAGAATGAGGGTAAGAGTAAAAAGAAGCCCATCTGAAATAGTAAAAAGAATCAATCATAGACTATTTTTAAAGAAAGGTAGTTTGGTATTTTTCAGTACATGTAAGTCACTGAACTGAGATAACAAAAATGGTAAGCACTTAATAAATGCGTGTTAACTATTGTTGACTGTTAAGCAGAAGTGTGTCAAGATCATCCTGCTATAATAAACAAATGAGAATTATTTGTACTTAGCATGTAAATTGCATCCTAAAGGGGACTGCTAGCGTGAGTTAAATATGGTCCACTGAAATCTTAATGCTATTTAGTTTGCCATAGATAGTTTTGTTGTTGTTGTTGTTGTTTGTCCTTTTTTCAGAGGACCATGACATCAGGGAAGTAATGCCATGATATGGAAGTAAATTGATGAGAGAGGGTTATGCAAAATCACCAGCTTCACTTTTTCATCTGAAGTCATCTGGGTCCAATGGCAAGATATAGATCAGGATTACTAGAGATGCCCTTGGCTAGATGCAGTAGGAAACCTTGGTGTTTTTAAGCTAAGGTCTTTTAAAAATCTCAGTTTGACTGAGGCATTGGCTTCAGTGATTAAGGCTAGGTAAGAAATAGGGCCTAATTTTAAAAATCCATCTGGAAGGGGAAGACTGTCAGGGTTTTTTTTTAATATAGTGGAGAGAGCAAACTTTAGCCTACACACATCTCATATATCACAAATGCTAAAATACTGCAGTATGGATAAATAAGGGTTCTTCTTGTTGATATTTTTATTTGTGAGAGAGATAAGCAGGTCACTTGTTGCCACTTTCTGAGCATAGAAGTGAATCAGGCCCTTTGCTATGATCTCTACAAGGTGTTTTCATAAGGCCTGTATGTACAAAAATATTTAAAACATCATTTTTATGTTTTCATGAAGAACTGCAAACAAAGTATGTGCCCTTCAGTTTGGGAGTGGCTGAATAAATTGTTGTATATATGAATGAAGATGTGGTAGGATATTACTGTACCCTAAGAAGTGAGAAAAGTGAGAAACTTGGAAAGACTTAGGAAGACTTAGAAGAGCTGTAGCCAAGTGAAATGATCAGGATCAAGAGAACAATTTATACAATGACTAAAATACAGTGAAAGAAATTGACTTGGAGAGACTTAACTGTGATCAATACAACAACCACCCACAGCTACAGAACACTGATGATAATGCATGCTTCTCCTCTGCTTGGCAAAGAAGTGATGGACTAGAAGTGTGGAATAAGACATTTTCAGACAAGACTAATGTATGAACTTGTCAAGTATTTCAATATTATTGACATGTAGTGGTCTTCATGCCATCTAGGGGAGGGGAGGGGACTGGAGTAAAATTTGTCCTGGAAAGCTTTGTAAAGATCGATGCTGGGGAACTACCCATACATATGTTGTACAAATAAAAAGCTTTAATAAAAAAAATAAAATAAAATAAAAAGACTAATGTGTGAATTTAAGGGAATAATGGAGAATGATAATGAAGCAAAAAGTAAAGAAAGAAAAGAGTGTCACACGTAACAGCTGTGTGACCCTGGGCAAGTCACTTAACCCCAATTGCCTCAGCAAAAAAAAAAAAAGTGTCAATGCAATATTATTTTTTAAATATACAGAAAAGGAAGTTCAGAAGAGGACAGATAAAATGTACTACCAGTTAGTACTATCATGTTTAATTCAACAACTACTTTTAAAAAATACAAGCTGCATATTATTAAGATTCATTTTTTATACCTAATTCTCTTTTTCTTTTTTTTGTCCATGAAAGCGTTAGTGTGTGTAAAGTACATAATAAAAAAGGGGGTAAATTTAAAACTTTTTAAAAATGTGCTTTCCTAAAAATCAGGTCCTGTTCAGTGGAAAGGGAAAGAAAGGCTAGTAGAATTTTATTACCGTGACCAATGCATTTGCTTTTGTTTCTTTGGTGAAGAAAATCATGCAACTTCCAAGCAAAAAGTTCATTCTTCCTCACCTTGAAAATGTGTTAGATCCTTACTTCTCAATTTAATCTCATTAGTTGTGTTGCTTAAGGAAATTAAGAGAATGGAAAATAAATGAATCACACTGACATATCCCTCCCAAGCAAAGCAATAGAGAATTTTCTTTGAGCAACATCAGTTCAAATAATAACATTTGCCAACTTACATCAAGAAAAAAAATCAAGTTTGATTTCTAACATAGAAATTCCTCAGTTAATCAGGTAGTCTCTCAGCAAATTTAACCCTCCTAACAGTTTCCAACAAAAAATGTTAGAAAAGGCATTCCAGCATGCAGAATAGTTGACTCACTACCTTTGTATACAGTTGGCATTTTCTCTTTGAACCTTGATTGTCTAACTGAGTTTTATTTAATATACAAGTCACATAGTTTTGCTGTCTGGTTTCATGGTCCACAGGGAACTAGAGTGACAATATAATATAGTCAAAAAATATTAAGAAATGGTGAAAAACACATTGTATTGTCAATCAGGAGATACAGGTTCTAGGCTGAGTTCTGACAGTATCTTAATGTGTTACTGAGTAAATCACTTCATATATCTGGGCCTCAGTTTCCCCACCTATAAAAATGAGAGAAGTGGATTAGTTTATTTCCTAGGTCCCTTCTTATTGTAATATATGACAAATCTAACTAGATGAAGCATGGTAGCCATAGACCTGAAAGTTACCTTAAAGGTTACTGATCCCATTATTTTATGGGTAAAAAAACTGAGACCCAAAATATATAAAACTGTTAGAGACAGATACAGTGAATACAATGAGAAGTAATTGTTAACAGTCTGACAGCTAAAAAGAGATAAAAACTAAAGAAGACACCAACCTGTATCGCCACATAGTCCAATAATGAATATTCATTATAGTGACCCTTAGCTATTGAGAGGCAGTTAAATTATTCTCTTACTACCCAATGTTCAAAAATGCAGGAAAGTGTGAAGTACATCTTACAAAATTTTCCATCCAAAATGGTCAAAATTTTAAAAATTAGGGTGCTTAAAGAGATAAATTACAGTTAGCTAGAAAACTCACTTATGTGGAATATCTCAGTCTCTGGTGAAACTAGGTAAATGTGATATAATTTAGCTTTTAGAGTTGGCTGAGATAAGTCGTGTTTTTTTTTTTCTTATAAGGAAGAAAAATTAGAGTAGAAACTAAAACTTGAGTGGGGAGAACCTTTACCATGAGTGGGGAGAACCTTTACCATCCAGCATTTTTTATTTCAAGTCTTTAGAATAAAAATGTCTTGTCAACAAACCTAGTTATATAATGTATGTTGTCATCTGTAGTAAAGAATAGTTGCACATACTTAGTTGTTTTACTTTGTAATGCGTCATTACAAGTGTCCAAAAACATCATACAGGAAGTTGTTTGTATGTCTTTTCATTGCTTATGCAACTTCCAAGCAAAAAATTTCTTGAGACCAGATGGTAAAAAAATCAATGCAAGTTCCATTCTCCAGCTGCATTGATATTTCTTGTCATCTTGAAGTCAATTCAAATACATTTGAATGCTCAACCCAAATTCTTGCTAACCCTTTCTTTTCAACCAAACTCAATTTTAGTAGTCAGAGGTTTCGAGGAAAGTGTTTAATCATTATACTATCCCAGATCTAGTTGGACTAAAAGACAGAATATTCCATATAATTTGTCTTTGGAGAGGTTTTATTTGCTTTTGTATTATATACAAAGGGATGTTTGACTAATCATTGGGCTGTGATATGAACAAGTATATGAGGGGGGAACAAACTTGTTATTCAGGAATAGATTTATATTTTGCAAACTTTCCCTTTTTCTAAGATAACATAAGGGCAGCATACTTTATATTTCTGTTCAGCATTTTGAAAATTTGATCTTTTTGGTCTTTTTGTTTTATATGGAAATTACATGAATTGAAAATAAATGAATTTCTTCAAAATGTCTTTATTAAGTAAAAATTAAGATATAGCTACATGTGAAAAATTAGTCAATAAGTATTTTGTAAGCATTTGCTAAAAACTCTGCTACAATATAAATTCATGTAAGACATGAATCTTAGGAGCTCACAATATCGATGGTAAAATAAAACTAATATATGAAATAAGTGGACAATACAAGACATTGTATAAGAATTGAATTATGTAGCATAGCCTTTAAAAAGACATTCAGAAAAGTAAATCAAATGCCAGCATAGTCAGAGAGCGCTTCACAGAACTGAGACTTCATCTAAGAACCTAAGAGGGTAGGATTTGGCTAGATAAAAGAAAAGAGGGGGCAGCTAGAGGGTGCAGTGACCCTGAAGACAGGAGAATCTGAGTTCAAATCCAGCCTCAGATACTTAACACTTACTAGCTGTGTGACCCTGAGCAAATTATTTAGTCCCAATTGCCTTGAAAAAAAAAAGAACATATAGATAGAAGAGGGGAGGATATTGCAGATGGAAAAAAGCAATATGAGCAAAACTCACAAGTGGAAACAATGATCAGGACACAAGGTGAAAGGAGTTGTTTATGTGTCTGTCCTTTATCTATGTAGTTCATTCTGTTATATAGCCTGCTAGGTTCTGTAACTTCTAGGCTTTCAGGAAATCATGAACTGAGAACCAACCTTGGAACTATCTTCATTTTGAAAAAAAAAAGAGTATAAATATCCAACTGTTAGTATGATTTTGAAAAGGACAACAGAAATACAAAACATTTCCTTAGCTATGAAAAATTGTTTACAAAGAGTTAAAAAACTCGCTTACCTTTTCAGACATCAAAATGTTTTCTCATACTAATTATATTTAAGTATATAACTCAAACAAAGCCAAATACTTGCAGTTTCATATTTACAAGGCTTTATTTCTTTGCTAAGACAAGAGATTGGAGGAAAACTACCCAGAGCCTAGATTTAGAAGTAACTCAATCTAAGTAACCCACTGGCACAAATGAGGATGAGCCTAATTTGAAAAAGAGTTGGGGAAGAGAGGAAGGTTTTTCTCTTTTCTACATCACCTCTGAAGTAAAAAATCACCACAGAAATGAGTTGAATATTTATTAAGTGGCTATTCGAACAAAGTATGCAGTTCTGTATACTGCATACAAGTTAATTAAGGCATTAATTAATTAATCAAGGCAGATGTAGTTGATGTATTGGTTAGTTTTGCTGAACTTTTTTTTTCCTCCTTTTTAAATCTTTGTTATAAGAAAGGGCTTATTGAGCAGAGAAAAAGTGAAGATGTTTTGAAATAAATGTCATATAGAAACAAAAAACAAATCCTAAATGACCAGGTACCTTACCCCCCTAGAAGTTTGAATTTAAAGTGGCTCACAATAGAAATAAGGAAGATGTTTTAGGAAAACCTTAGAGAGAAGGGGAAAAAATAGTCATAATTTGCTTTGTTTTTTATTGATTTTACATTTTTATATGGTTTGTATGGTATACAACCATATGGTAAGCCATATGGTATATATAGTTTGTATTACAGAATTGTTAAAGATAACAAAAAAGTATGTAGGTAAAAATTAGTATGAGAGATACAGGAATATAGAAGGCATATTCAAATAAGTTTTCACAATTATATGCTTAATGCTCTATATGAACAGGAAAGCCCATCAAATTAATGTCTAGTAGTTTTAATCACATACTACCTATAAGAATATGAAAATGAAAAAATATTTCATTATTCCATTTCTTTTTTTCTATCAATTTGTTGGGACTAAATAACATAGAGGAAAGAAACCATTCTACTCATTTATCTTTATGTAGTTGTTTCAGAGCCAGCTCAGCATTACTATACTGTCATAAGGAAATCAACCTGTCTCCAATTGATGTTTACTTTTTGCCAGTAGGGTGCGTGAAATTGTACTCTGTGCTTCAGCAATATTTAGTTCATTGACAGAGGATGGAGATCATGATGAGAGCTATGTATAGAAGGCCTCATTCAGGAACACAAAAACATGAGTTCCAAGTTTGAGGTGATGGGTGTAGCTTGTCAACCCAGATGTGCTTATCGTTATTGAGTTGTTAGATATGATCCACAAGCAATGCTATTTCTATAAAGCAAAACAAAATAATAATCTGCTTTTGGATTGTAAAAGTGTCCCAGTGAATCCCAATTGATCTGCCAAGTGCACACTGCTGTGCTTGGGTTGATTGATAGGTGTGCCCTGAAATTTTGGGTAAATATATCTGCTGCACAGAAGCACTGGCCATTCGTTGCCTGGTGTTTGAGGCTGAAAGGGGAGAGAATAAACCTTTTCACCTTCCATAAATAGTTGCTTTCTTCAGAATAGTCACAATAGTTCAAGGACAAGGGCATATGAGAAAGGAATTGTGCATTAACTACTCTCTTTGAGTCAATCAGTATCACTGGTTGAGGAAAAATTAATCACCACCCTTTGCATGCAAAATAAACCAAAAAATTCTAGCAAAGGGTGATATTTCCCAAACTGCTACTTTAGTTATATTCTTATTTGGGCTCAGTTAATGATTGGTACCTTCACTGAAGTACATTTGGTTACTTTTTTCCCAGAGCTTTTGGATGCTCATGACTAGGATTTCTTTTTTAAAAATTATTATTATTTTCATTTGGTTACTTTTAAAAGTAACTTTTTAAAAGGGAAGATAATTGAGTTTAGACTTGTGATTTTGACCATTTATAGAACTGCAGATATGGCAAATCCCTCCACTAATACAGATGAGTAATTCCTCTATACAAACGCTTGAATTTATAGTCTTAAAACTAGTCTTCAGATACTGATAGGTTAAGGGACTTTGCCAGGATCACACAACTAGCAAGTGTCCAAGATAAAACAGAAATTCACATCTTCCTCATTTCAAAGATAGTCTCTATACATTTTATAACACTGCCTGTTATTTATATCACTACTGTGAGAAATTTTTTTTCTATATTTTGTTCTACAATTATTTCATGTTATATAAATCAAAGATATTGATTTTGAAGAATGTTTTATCCATACTTTTCTATGTGCTTCCAACAATAAGGCCTCCCTTACTTAAAATGGCCAACTATGTAATCATTAGATATACACTGTGGACTACTCAGAATGTTTGTAGCCCTTTGAAAGGGAAGGAATGATTATAATTTATTTCTTCTTCCTGTTTTTCTTTTTTATTTCTTTTTTCTCCCCTTCTTTTCTCATTACTTCTTTATAATCCTCTTTATCATGGATAAGAAATCAATAATTTTTCCCATTTTAGAAGGAAACATTAAGTTCTGTTCTGAGGAAACTCATTATCTTTCCTGGCAAAGAGTTCTCTCCATTTACTATTCTATATCCCAGGAGAACTGAATTTTTACCAAAACTTTCTCAGTTACTTAATGTCACCAAATCAGTCATGGAGAAAGTGAATGTGGACTAGATATGTGACCTTTCAACCAGATTGGCTAGCAAAATAACTGCATAGAGTTTTGGATTTACAATCCATCTCATGACATATTATGTAGATAAAACAATTAAGAAGTCTTAATCACGTGACTACTTGATAGACTCACATTGTACTTTTTCATAAGCTATTCAATTCTTTTTATTATTTTTTCCCTTTGGTTTTCTGAGAGTGAACACTGAAATAGTACTGCCTACAGAAATTTTATTTAGGATGAAGGGGATGAGGTAATAATAGAAATGTTTGTATGAAAAATCTGCATGATTTCTTTCCTTCAAACTCTTTGATTTTTTTGGTTAGCCCCCTTTTACCCAAATGGATATTTCCAATGAAAAAATATCTCTATAATTTTTGAAGGTACTTTCTTTACTTGTTCTGTTGCTGTACTTGGTTATGGTCACCTCAATGGGTGGCTGAGTGTATATTACAGTCATAGAAAGGCCTGACAGTGTAATACATATCAAAGAATGAGCATAGTGCAGAATCGCATAAAATAGAGCT
>JAJPUD010019856.1:0-25767 GCA_023553655.1 Myrmecobius fasciatus
TGTCTATGGTGAGAGCTCTCTTTTGCTTCTTCATCATATTTTTTTTTAGACAGTGTGGATATCTCTTTAAGGCAGGGAAAAAAAAAAAGCAGCAGCTGCAAAAGGCTTTGCCCTGGGGCACTTCGGCGAGTTGACTTAAGGTGCTGGGCAGGTGGGGGCTAGGACTAAGTCCGAATTACTCCTTAAACAAGGCAAGTCTGCCAGAACACCTGCCCCCAATCAGGGCAGAGTGTTCCGAGTGCCTCAGATAAACTCCAGGTGTTTGGAATTTGGAGTTTGGAGTTTGGAATTTCTTCCAGGATGAGCTGAGCTGAGTCCCACCCTCACTTCCGGCCTGCACAGTTGACGTCTATTTATCTCTCTGTCCGAGTCCGACTAACCTGATATGAAGTTATCCAGAGAGCTGTGCCCAAATATTTCTGAGTTCGTTGACTTGAAGATCAGTTCGGAGGTTTATTTTATTGTTGATTTGAGAGAAGATCGGAGGAGAGGCAGAAAGTCACATTTTCACTCCGCCATCTTGGCTCCGCCCCCATCAGGGGCAGCAATCTTGATTTCAGCTCAAGCAAAAGCAAAAATAGATGTAATCAAAAGAGATAAGGAAGGAAACTCTATCTTGCTAAAGGGTCCCACATATGATGAAGCAATATCAATACCAACCATATGTGCACCATGTGTTATAGCATTTAACTTCCTAGAGAAGTTAAGAGAACTACAAGAAGAAATTGATAAGAAAACTATAGTAGTGGGGGATCTCACACTTGCTCTCAGAACTAGACAAATCCAACCACAGAATAAATAAAAAAAGAAGTTAAGGAGGTAAATACAAAAGTTAGGTATATCATAGAACTTTGGAGAAAATTGATTGGAGGCAGTAAGATGTATATTTTTTCTCTATGTTTCATGGAACCTATAAAAAATTGACCATATATTACATCATCAAAACCTCAAAAGCAAATGAAGAAAGGCAGAAATAGTAAAAGTATATTTTTTAGATTATGATGCAATAAGAATCACATATAACAAAAAGCCAGGGGAATATAGACTAAAAATTAATGGCAAATTAAATAATTTAAATGTAAAAAATGAGTAGGTGAAACAACAAACCATAGACACAATCAATATTTTTTTCAAGAGAATGACAATAATAAGACAATATACCAAAATTCATAGGATGCAACCAAAACAGTTCTTAGGGAAAGTTTTATATCTCTGGATGCTTGCTTGCACAAAAAAAGAGAAAGAGAAAATCAATGAATTGAGCAGGTAACCAGAAAAGCTAGAAAAAGAACAAGTAGAAAAAAAAAAACTCCAGTAAATACCATTTTGCAATTCTGACAATAAAAGAGGATATCAATAAAAAAGAAATTAAAAAGCTATTAAAATAATAAACAAAACTAAGAACTGGTTTTATGTAAAAACCAATAAAAGAGATAAAAGTTTAATTAATTTGATCAGAAAAAGGAAAGAAAAAAATCAAATTAATATCAAAAAGGCAAAGGATGAACTTTCCACCAATGAAGAGGAAATTGGAGCAATAATTAGGAAAAATTTTGCCCAACTGTATGCCAATAAATATGGTAATCTAAGTGAAATGGATGAATATTTATGAAAAATATCGATTGCTCAAAGGAGGAACAAATTACTTAAATAGTCCCATTTTAGAAAAATAAATTGAACAAACTATTAATCAACTTCCTAAGGAAAAAAAAATCTCCAGGACCAGATGAATTTACATGTGAATTCTGCCAAACATTTAAAGAACAAGTAATTCCAATATTATGCAAACTCTTTGGATAAATAGGGAAAGAAAAAAATCCTAACAAATTCTCTTTATAACATGGATAAGGTGCTGATACCTAAACCAGGTAGAATCAAAAGAGAGAAAGAAAATTATAGATAAAATTCCCTGATGAATATTGATGCAAAAATTTTAAATAAAATATTAGCAAAGAGATTTCAGCAAGTTATTTTCAGGATCATATACCATGACCAATTAAGATTTATACCAGAATGCAGGGCTGGCTCAATATTAGGAAAACCATTACCCCAAATTGTTTATATCAATAACCAAACTAACAAAAATCATATGATAATCTCAATAGATGCAGAAAAAAGCATTTGACAAAATCCAACACTCATTTCTATTTAAAATATTAGAGTGTTTAGGAATAAATGGAGTTTTTCTTTAAAAGATCAATAGCATTTATTTAAAGCCATAAGCAAACATCAGATGTAATGGGGATAAACTAGAACCATTCCCAATAAGATCAGGGGGTGAAACAAGGTTGCCCACTATCATCACTATTCAATATTGTATTAGAAATGTTAGCTTTGGCAACAAAAGAAGAAGAGATTAAAGGAATTAGAATAGGTAAGGAGGAAACCAAATTATCGCTCTTTGCTTATGATATGATAGTATACTTAGAGTATCTTAGAGAATGAACTAAAAACTACTAGAAACAATTCACAACTTTAGCAAAGTTGCAAAATACAAAATAAATCCACATAAATCATCATTTGTATATATTACCAACAAAGTCTAGCAGCAACATATACAAAGAGAAATTCCATTTAAAAAAGCTATAGAATATATAAAATATATGGGTGTCTACCTGTCAAGGGAAAGTCAAGAACATATGAACACAAATATAAAACACTTTCCACACAAATAAAGTCAGATCTAATCAACTGGAAAATTATCAAGTGCTCTTGGGTAGGCCAAGGTTATATAATAAAAATGACAATATTATCTAAATTAATCTGCTTATTGAGTTGCATACCAATCAAACACCCACGAAATTACTTCAATGAGCTAGAAAAAATAATAACATAGCTCATCTGGAAGAACAAAAGATCAAGAATTTCAAGGGAATTAATGAAACAAAATGTAAATGAAGGTGGACTAGCTGTACCATACCTAAAACTATATTATAAAGTGGTGATCATCAAAGCCATTTGTTACTGGCTAAGAAATAGAGTAATTGTTAGGTTAGGTTCACAGGACAAAATAGTAAATGAGAATAGTAACCTTGTATTTGATAAGTACAAAGACCCCAGCTTTTAGGATAAGAACTCACTATTTGACAAAAACTGCTGGGAAAATTCAAAATTAGTATGGCAGAAACTAGGCATTTACCCACAAATAACACACTATACCAGATAAGATTGAATTGGGTTAATGATTAAGACATAAAGAGTTATATTATAAGGAAATTAGAGGAACAAAGATCTGTGGAGAAGGAAGGAATTTGTGGCCAAAGAATTTGAGTACATTATTGAATGCAAAATCAATAATTTTGACTATATTAAATTAAAAATATTTTGTACAAACAAAACCAATGAAGACAAAATTAGAAGGAAAACAATAAACTGGAAACAAAGATTCTGATAAAGGCCTCATTTCTCAAATATATAGAGAACTGAGTCAAATTTATAGAAATTCAAATCATTCTCTTAGTTGATAAATTGTCAAAAGATATGAACAGACAATTTTCAGATGAAGAAATTGAAACCATTTCTAGTCATATGAAAAGGTGTGTAAATCATTATTAATCAGAGAAATTCAAATTAAGACAATTCTGGGGTACACTACACCTCTCAGATTGACAAAAAGTGACAAATATTTGAGTGGATATGGGAAAACTGGGAGACTGGTGTTGTGAACTGATTCAAATATTCTGGAGAGCAATTTGGAACTATGCCCAAAGGACTAACAAACTGTGCATACTCTTTGATCCAGCAGTGTTTCTACTGGGCTTGCATACTAAAGAGATCATAAAGGAGGGAAAGGGACCTATATGTGCAAAAATGTTTGTGACAGTTCTTTTTGTAATGGTAAGAAACTGGAAACTGAGTGAATGCCCATCAATTGGAGAATGGCTGAACAAGTTATGATTCTATGAATGTTATGGAATGTTATTGTTCTATATGAAATGATCAGCAGGATGATTTCAGAAAAGCTTGAAGAGACTTAAATGAATTGATGCTAGGTGACATGAGCAGAAGCAGAAGATCATTATACACTTCAAAGCAAGATTATATGATATTAATTCATGGCTCTTATCAACAATGAGGTTATTCAGACCAAGACCAACCTATTGTGATGAAGAACGTAATGCAAGTACATTGAACATAGATCTAGAATCCAGAAAGATATTACAGTAGAGATATTACAAAATTTCTAGTGAAAACTTCATCAGTATTCCACAATAATTAGAAAGGAACTTCCAGCAGCAAGTATCTATAAACACCCTTTTTCCACATATGCTTTAAGTACTTTTTCCTCTAGACTGCACTATGCTTGTATTAATGATCTTTGGAGGGATATTTTATATCAACTCTTCTTGCTGTACTAACTTAATAAAGACTCCTTTTAAAAATGATTAAATCAGTCCTAGTTATATAATAATCAATAAAGAGGAAGAACACTTGTTGGTTTTTCAAATTTATCATTAAAAAACAATACTTAACCTTTCAAGGTCTATTTGAAATATGAGGAGAAATGCAATAGAATCTTAAATGAAATATTAGCAAAGAGATTACAGAAAATCATCCTCAGGAAAATATACCATGACCAAATATTATTTATACCAGGACTTCAGGGATGATTCAATATTAGGAAAACTATTAGCATAATTGACTATATCAATAACCAAATTAACAAAAAAATATGATTATCTTAATAGATGCAGAAAAAGCATTTGGTAAAATCCAACATCCATTCCTATTAAAAACACTAGAGAATGGGGGCAGCTAGGTGGAACAGTGAGCCCTGAAGTCAAGAAGACCTGAGTTCTAATCTGGACTCAGACACTTAACATTCCCTAGCTGTGTGACCCTGGGCAAGTCACTTAACCCCAATTGCCTCAGCAAAATAATAATAATAATAATAGAAAAAAACTAGAGAATATAGGAATAAATGGACTTTTCCTTAAAATAGTCAGTAGCATCTATTTAAAACCATCAGCTAGCATTGTATATAAGGGTGATAAACTGGAACCATTCCCAATAAGATCAGGGTTGAAATTAGGTTGCCCACTATCACAATTACTATTCAATATTGTATTAGAAATGCTAGCTTTGGCAATAAAATGAGAAAAAGAGATTAAAGGAATTAGAGTAGGTTATGAGGAAACCAAATTATCACTCTTTTTTCTGATGATATGATGCTATACTTAGAGAACAGTGGAGAATCAACTAAAACACTATTAGAATCGATCCACAACTTTAGCAAAGTTGCAGTATAGAAAAAAAATCCACATAAATCATCAGCATTGTTATACCTCACTAACAAAATCCAATAGCAAGAGATACAAAGAGAAATTCCATTTAAAATAACTGTCAAGAGTATAAAATATTTCGGAATATATATGCCAAGGGAAAGTCAGGATCTATATGAGCAAAACTACAAAACACTATCCACACAAATAAAGTCAGATCTAAACAATTGGAAAAATATCAAGTGCTCCTGGTTAAGGCGAGCAAATATAATAAAGATGGCAATACTACCTAAACTAATCTATTTATTTAGTGCTATACCAATCAAGCTCCCAAGGAATTATTTTACTGACCTAGAAAAAATAACAACAAAATTCATCTGGAAGAACAAAATGTCAAGAATCTCAAGGGAATTAATGAATAAAAAGCAAATGATTGTGACCTAGCTGTACCAGATCTAAAACTATATTATAAAGCAGCAGTCATCAAAACCATTTGGTACTGGCTGGGAAACAGAGTAGTTGATCAGTGGAATAGGTTAGGTTCACAGGACAAAATAGTCAATGACTATAGTAATCTAGTGTTTGACAAGCCCAAAGACCCCAGCTCTTGGGATAAAAACTCATTCTTTGACAAAAACTGCTGAGGAAATTGCATACTAGTTTGGAAGAAACTAGGCATTGATCCACACCTAACACCATATACCAAAATAAGGTCGAAATGGATACATGATCTAGACATAAAGAATAATATTATAAACAAATTAGAAGAATGTAGGATGGTTTACCTCTCAGATCTGTGAAAAAGGAAGGAATTTGTGACCAAAGAAGAACTAGAGATCATCATTAATCACAAAATAGATAATTTTGACCATATCAAGTTAAAAAGTTTTTGCACAAACTAAACAAATGCAGACAAGATTAAAAGGAAAGTAATAAACTGGGAAAACATTTTTACATTCAAAAGTTCTGATAAAGGACTCATTTCTAAAATATATAAAGAATTGACTCAAATTTATAAGAATTCAAACCATTCTCCAATTGATAAATGGTCAAAAGATATGAGCAGACAATTTTCAGATGAAAAAATTGAAAGTATTTCTAGTCATATGAAAAGGTGCTCCAAATCACTATTGATCAGATAAATGCAAATTAAGACAACTCTGAGATATCACTACACACCTGTCAGATTGGCTAAAAGGACAGGAAAAGATAATGACAAATGTTGGAGGGGATGTGGGAAAAGTGGGACATTGATACATTGTTGGTGGAACTGTGAACGGATCCAACCATTCTGGAGAGCAATTTGGAGCTATGTTCAAAAAGTTATCAAACTGTTCATACCCTTTGACCCAGCAGTGTTTCTACTGGGCCTATATACCAAAGAGATCTTAAAGGACAGAAAGGGATCCACATGTGTAAAAATGTTTGTAGCAGCCCTTTTTGTAGTTGTAAGAAACTGGAAACTGAATGGATGCCCAACAATTGGAGACTGGCTGAACAAATTATGGTATATGAATGTCATGGAATATTATTGTTCGGTAAGAAACGACCAGCAGGATGATTTCAGAGAGGCTTGGAGAGACCTACATGAATTGATGCTAAGCGAAATGAGCACAACCAAGAGATCATTATACACAGCAACAAGACTATAAGATGCTCAATTCTGATGGACATGGTTCTCTTCAACAATGAGGTGATTCAAACCAGGTCCTGTTGTTTAGTGATGAAGATAGTCATATACATCCAGAGAGAGGCCTGTGGGAACTGAGTGTGGACCACAACATAGCATTTTAATCTTTCCTGGGAATATTTGCTTGCATTTTATTTTCCTTAAGTTGTTTTTTTTCTCTTTCTAGATGTAATTTTTCTTGTGCAGCAAGATAACTGTATAGATATGTATACATATATTGGATTTGTCATATATTTTAACATATTTAACATGTATTAGACTACCTATCATCTAAGGGTGGGGGTGGGGGGAAGGAGGGGAAAAATTTGAAACAAAAAAACTTTTGCAAAAGTCAATGTAGAAAAATTACTCATATGCTATGTTAATAAAAAGCTTTAAAAATAAATAAATTCATGATGAAGAGTCTGGGATTTAATATCTGTTGTTTTTATTGTTTTTTTTTTCCCCAAATCAGTTCCTTAGAGTTGACTGTGCAATATATTCTGGAACTGTTCTCTTTTGTAAAGATACATAATCTGAATAAATGAATCACAAGTAATCTCCCCTTGTTAGTTGAAGTAATTTGGAAATGAGTCCTTTTTCCAAAAAGAGATTTCATGCAGTCATAACTTTCTTTTTGGCTTCGAATATGAGTTTTCCTTTATATTCCTGTTCTTGTTTTTGGCTCCTCAAAGTCAAAAGTGTCGCCTTTTCCAGGAAAGTGATTCAGTTTCCATTATGTGTGTCCAGAAGATGTCCTTTACTCCTTTATAATATGAGAGGTGGTTCCTAACCTATGATGTGTGAATTTATTTAAAAATTATAAAAATATAACAATATAATAGGTTTCTATATTTTACTATATTATTCTGAGATAAGGTCCATAGACACTGACAAACTGCCAAAAAGTTTCATGAAAGAAAAAACAAGCCTTTTCTCTATGACAAGAATAAGATAAGTCTCAGAGCTTCTCTAGTTTTTTTTTTTTTTTTTTTTAACCAAATAGGACAAATTCCAGAGATATTTTCTATAATTGTTGATCTTCAGGGAAATTCAGTTTGTTCTTTACACTTTTTCAAAATATGTAAAAAAAATGAAAACAAACTTTCTTTAAAAAGCAAATTACTTTCTAATTCCAGGAGTTACTGGTGGGAAAAATAGGGAAGAAAAATCATCAGAAACTTACCATTTTATATTTAAAAAAGACAGCTCAGTTTACTGAACCACTCATTCAAATGACTGGATAAGGACTAATAAAACTTTAAGGGGATATATAACATTGGTCAGGAGCAATCAGTGGTTTGCTTTGAGTTTCTTCATGCTCTCTGTCATTATTATAGATTGAATTCATATATATATATACATATATGTATACACACCTATGTATATATACATATTTTTTCTTTCTTATATTATCTGCATTATATAAGGCTTACCAGTAACTTTGCTATCTACATGTTTAAATTATATTTGACTTTTTTTAATTCATTTGTGGCTTTAATTAGTTTCATGAAAATTTTCAGATAGATAATTCCTGTAGTGATACACCCTTTCCTTTTCCTCCCCCAACCTCTGCCATACACATACACGTATTTTCCTTTTTTTAAATATAGCTTTTTATTTACAGAACATATGAGTAATTTTTCTACATTGACCTTTGCAAAACTTTCCGTTCTAAATTTTTTCATCCTTCCTCCCACCCTTTCTTCTAGATGGCAGGTAGTCTAATACAAGCTAAATATGTTAAAATATATGATAAATCCAATATATATATATACATATCTATACAGTTTTCTTGCAGCACAAAAAAAAAATCAGATCTAGAAAGAGAGAAAAAAAAACAACCTAAGAAGGAAAACAAAATGCAAGCAAACATCCACAGAAAGTGTTAAAACGCTATGTTGTGGTCCTCACTCAGATTCCACAGGCCTCTTTCTGTATGGGATGTATATGGCTTTCTTCATCACTGAACAATAGGAACTGATTTGAATCACTTCATTTGGAAGAGAACTGTGTCCATCAGAATTGATCATCTTATAGTCTTGCTGTTGCTGTGTATAATGATCTGGTTCTGCTCATTTCACTCAGCATTAGTTCATGCAAGTCTCTCCAGGCTTCTCTGAAATCATCCTGCTGGTCGTTTCTTACAGAACAATAATGTTCCATAACATTTATATACCATAATTTATTCAGCCACTCTCCAATTGATGGGCATCCACTCAGTTTCCAGGTTCTAGCCACTACAAAAAGGGCTGCCACAAGCATTTTTGCACATGCGCGCACATGCATCCACACACACACAGACACACACACACACACACACACACACACACACACACACACACGTTTTTCCAAAACTCTTCCAAAATTGGTTTGATCTGAGTCAGGATTGTCCCCTGATTCTTTAGGTCTGACAAAGTAATGCAATGTTTTACTTATATTTCACCCAATCATTAACAAAAACAACAAATAATTACAAAAACTTACCTAGCCATAGCATAGGAAAAAATCTTCAACAAGGTTACAATATTTAGGGCCTGGCCACACTAAAACAAAATGATTTCACTTGTCAGATAGTTGGCGATTCATGGGGCCTCAGGATTTTCACAAAGTCTAGTAGTCTCAGTTCTTATTAAGGGAACTTTTTATATCCTTGGGTGGGGACATAAAAGTAAGCACATTCTAAGACTGACAGGAAACGAACTGTAGCAGCAAATTTTGAGCTGTAGCTTCCTGAATCTACAACTTCATTAGCTTCTCAGAAAAACAAAAACAAAAACAAAAACAAAACAAAAACCCTAGCCTACTGGACAAGAAAGATGGAAAAGTTTGGTATGAACTTGGGAGATACTAATCCTACCACATTGGACTATTTTGAAATTTTGACATCTGGGACAATTTGGAGGGTGTTAATTAAAACCTGAGGTCTTGGGGTAGTATGTTTAATTCATTTATTATTGTGGTTTTGAAGGATTTGTTGTTTTTATGGTGTGTGTGTGTGTGTATGTGTGTGTGTGTGTGTGTAACTATATCTGCAATTTAGACAATGGAGAGAGTTATCTGTAAGGAATTGTTTTGAAAAGTGCCAATCAGAATATTCTATAACTTGAAGACTTTAAAATTGCCGAGGACAATGAGTGGTTATATGACTTTTCATGGAAAACAGCCAGTTTATGTCAAAGTGGGACTTAAACACAGATTTTCCTAACTCTAAGACCACCACTCTATCTCAACAATTTTATTGAAATTATTTTGTTTATATTATTTCAGGACATTCTTCAGGGAATGCCTTTAAGTACTATATATTAGTAACAGTTCCTATATATCTTGTATATCAAACTCATATTTGAGATTTTTGCTTGAAAAAACTACTTTTATTAAAACTATTTACATGTTTTTGTTCAAGTTTAAATTTTAAATTTTCATATAATTGATATCATATATTCTGTTTTTGGATCACCTCTATTCTTTTATTAAAAATTGATCCTCTAGAGATGCAAAGAGAAATTCCATTTAAAAAAATGTCTATAGTATAAAATATTTGGAAATCTATTTGCCAAGGGAGTCAGGATGTATATGAGCAAAAAATTACAAAACACTTTCCACACTAATAAAGTCAGACCTAAACAAATGGAAAAATATGAAGTGTTCTTGGATAGGCTGAGCGAATATAACAAAGATGACAATTCTACCTAAACTAATCTATTTATTTAGTGCTATACCAATCAAACTCCCAAGAAACTATTTTACTGATCTAGAAAAAATATCAACAAAATTCATCTGGAAGAACTCAAGATAAAAAATTTCAAGGGAATTAATGAAAACAAAAGGAAAGGTATGTGACCTAGATGTACCAGATCTAAAATTATATTATAAATTAATGGTCATCAACACCATTTGGTAATGGCTAAAAAATAAAGAAGTTGATCAGTGGATTAAATTAGATTCAGTCAATGACTATAGTAATCTAGTGTTTGACAAACCCAAAGACCCCAGCTTTTGGGATAAGAATTCACTATTTGACAAAAACTGCTGGGAAAATTGGAAACTAGTATAGCAGACACTAGGCACTGATGCACATAATACTATATCAAAATAAGGTAGAAATGAGTTAATGATCTAGATATAAAGAATGATATTATATAGAAATTAGAAGAAAATAGGATCTCAGATCTGTGGAGGCAGAAAGAATTTGTGACCAAAGAAGGAGAGATCATTATTGATCACAAAATAAACAATTTTGATTATATTAAGTTAAAAAGTTTTTGTACAAACAAAACTAATGCACATGAGCTTACAAGAGAAGCAATAAAGTGAGAAAACATTTTTGCATTCAAAGATTCTGATAAAGGCCTCATTTCTAATATATATATATATATATATATATATATATATATATATATATATATACAATTAACTCAAATTTATATAAGAATTCAAACCAATCTCCAATTGATAAATTGTCAAAGGATTTGAACAATTTTCAGATGAAGAAATTGAATCTATCTTTGTCATATAAAAAGATGCTCCAAATCACTATTGATCAGAGAAATACAAATTAAGACAACTCTGACATACTACTACATACCTCTCAGATTGGCTAAAGATGACAGGAAAAGATAATGACAAATGTTGTAGGGGATGTGGGAAAAGTGTGACACTGATACATTGTTGGTGGAACTGTGAATGGATAGAACCATTCTGGAGAGCAATTTGGAACTATGCTCAAAAAAGTTATCAAATTGTTCATACCCTTTGACCCAGCAGTGTTTCTACTGGGCTTATATCCCAAAGAGATGTTGAAGGAGGGAAAAGGACTGACATGTGCAAAAATGTTTGTGGCAGCCCTTTTAGTAGTGGCAAGAAGCTGGAAGCTGAATGGAAGCCCATCAATTGGAGAAGGGCTGAATAAATTATGGTATATTGTATATGGTATATGGTATATATAGTATATATATATTATGGTATATAAAATATGATATATGGTATATGAATAAATTATGGGATATTATTGTTTGGTAAGAAATGACTAGCAGGCTGATTTCAGAGAAGCCTGGAGAGACTTGCATGAACTGATACTAAGTGAAATGAACAGAACCAGGGGATCATCATACATGCCAATGAGACTATACGATGATCAGTTTTGATGGACCTGGTTCTCCTCAACAATGAATTGATGATTATAGTAAATGATTCATATCAGTTCCAGTTTAGTGATGAAGAAAGCTATCCACACCCACAGAGAGGAATGTAGGAACTGAGTGTGGACCACAACATAGCATTTTAACTTTCTGTTGTTGTTTGCTTTTGCTTGCATTTTGTTTTCTTTCTGTTTGTTTTTTCTTTGATCTGATTTTTCTTTTGCAACATAACTGTATAACTATGTATGCATTTACTGGATTTAACATATATTTCAACATATTTAACATGTATTCTACTACCTGCCATTTAGGAGAGGGAGTGGGGGAATGGAAGGAAAATTTGGAACAGAAAGTTTTGCAAAGGTCAATGTTGAAAAATTGCCCATGCATTTGTTTTGTAAATAAAAAAACTTAAAATAATAATAATAATAATAATAAATTGATTCTTTAATCACAAGTATGAAATATATCCTATCTGCTACTTTATTTTTTATGGTATGATTTTTACTATGCAGATGAATACATTATTAGTTTTGTAGTAAATGGTAGAAGATATTCTAAATCTGATTCTGACAAATCATTATTAAAAATCCCAGCTAATCATTAAATAGGGAATATATGCATATATCATATACATATACACACATATAAATACATTTTTATATGTGGTCATAAATTCTCAATTTTATCAAAAATAAATTTGGGGAATTCATTTTTTTCTGACTTCATACTCTTGTCCTTTCCATAGATATGCTATCCTATATATTGTTTTGCAACCAGTAACAGTTTTTTTTTAAGATTATTGTTTTATTGTGTTATTTGAAACCTCAGGACTATGCTTTTCTTAATTCTTAATGTCTCATTGTTTCTTTAGAAATTTTTTTTTACTCCAAATGACTTTTATGACATTTTTTCTAGCTTTATTAAATATCTCCTTTCTAAAATAGCTTTGTATAATACTATGTATATGCATACATATATATATATATATATGTACATATATATATAATGCCATAGGTAGTATTATTTAATCCATAAACATTTTGAATAAGACTTGGGGTTTGATGCTCCTTTTTTTTTTCAAAAACATTCAGACAGGGATATTTCATTTTACTTATATTCTAAGAGTTCTTTTTGTGCTCTATAGAAATGCTTTGAATTTTTTAGACTTATTTTGTATCCTGCTATTTTATGGAAGCTATTGACTCAATTTCTTTGTTGATTTTCTCAATTTTCCTCATTGAACTATAATGTTATTAGTAAATGAGAGAGTTTTGTCTCCTATTTACTGATGTTTGTATTTATTTCTTTTGTCATTATCATCAGTATTTCTAGAATTATGTCACATGCCAGGAGGGAAAGTGAGATGTTCCAGCTTTATCACTAAATGTATTAAGAAAATTTCTTCATTGTATATAGAGTTATCTTTTAAAATTTTAAGTATTTTATGTTTATTATATTTTAAAAAATCTATGAAGAGTTAAAACAATTTAGCTTGCCCCATGGCTATTGCTCAAGAATTGATTTGATAAAAATTTTCTCCAGTCTATACATTTTGACTCCCATGCCAGTTATTCAATCTACAACTTAGACCATTATGAGGCCCTGCCCCAAGACACCCTTCAAAGTTTGCCTCCTGTTAATTGAATTAAGGGTTTCTGAAGTCTGGGCTTGAATGCGTAGTATAGCTATCAAAAGCCAGGTAAAACAACATTCATAGGAAATCAGGTTGTTATAGAGGAATTGTTGTCATAGTTATAACAGCTGTAGTAATTGCAAGAGTAATTGTAGTTATTTGGATTTTGCTATCTTTGGAGGTTCTAAGAGTCCATGAGATTAGGATTTTACAGTAAAAGTTATCAAGAAATTTAAATCATGAAAGAACCTCTAGAAAAATAAATAGGGTCTTACCTCTAGAGGGCAAGATGTGAAGATAGTACCTTCCAGGAATCTTGCCTCCCTCTATAAAGTGAATTTGCTTTGTCTTCTCCTGAAAGATAATAAACTTATCTCTAAATAGGGTTTAATTGACCTAGAATGGTGCTAGGCTACTCCCAGCCAGGCAGGGCCTTTTCTTACCCAGTCGCCTCTATGACTCTTCAGATGTCTCCTGATACCACAGCAAGGCAGTCAGTCAGTCATCACACCCAAGGAAGGTAGTTCAGGCAGGCTTTTTTTGGTACAGCTCATGATGGTTCCCCTTCCTTCCCCTTGTCCCTTCTTATATCCCCTTCTCGTTACCTCTTGTGCCTCCTGGTATCACATGCCTCAGCAACAAGTTCTCCATAGGAAGGAGAATGCTTACCCTGTTACTGACAATGCCTGTAAGTTGCATGACCTGCTTATTAGCAGGAACATGTTGATACATGTTGGCAGAATATACCCACGGGTGCCTCTACTGCCTCCTGGAGATTCAGGTTGCTAAAACAGTGGTCAAGGAATGGGGCGAGGATTCAGGTCAGGCTCAAGGTTCAGGGCCAACAACTCCCCCTTTCTGTTTAAGCGGGGAGTGTTTATCTCCAAGGGGTAACATCAGGTCAAGCCTTAAGTTCTATTACAATGTTATGTAGCAAATGCAATAACAAGCACAATATGCAAGGGATACAAAGTAAAATGAATAGGACTAATAGGCCAAAGAGGAGAATGGACAGTCCCCATTGAGACCATCCTGAGGTGTGTTGCTCTATCACTAAGAAAATCATCTGATGTATCAGGAGGAAGGCCTCAGCAGGGAGGGGGGCACCAGGGACAATGCAGCCAGTGTGGTGATTAGTTTTCAGCATCTTTGTTTTCTATATCTCTTTCCAGGGATCTCTCCTTCTTTTCCATCTTCTTTTCCTTTCCCTTCTCTCTTGCTCCCACCAAGTGTAATTGTCAGGTTGGGATCCACCTGCTGGAGGAGGCATTGGCTTCATCTGGAATGACAAAAGTATACCCAGGTCCCCACACCATTACCCTTCCTGGGCCCTCTCATGATCCTAGGGGGATTTTCCACACCACACGGGCTTCTGTCATGCATACCTGAGGCGTACCATGGGTAAAGGGTGTCCTAAAGTAGTGAAAAAAAACCACATGGTAGGAGTTAATTCTGATTCTGAAAATTGGAGAAAATTTAATGTGTAGCATGCTTCGTCTAAGTCTTGACTGGGTCACCATTTAGATTTAGACCCCGCTTTTGCCCCTTTCTGTTTAATGAGCAGGGTTTTTAACGTCCTGTTAGCAGGTTCAAAAATGGCCTTACCAGTAGGATTATGGGGTATACCTGTTGTTTGGCTGATGGAGAACTCTTTGAAAAAGGAGGAGAAAGCTTTAGAAGTATATGCAAGGCTGTTATCAGTTTTCACTTCCTTTGGGGGACCGGAGAGGGCAATGCAATGAAGCATGTGAGCAATGACATGCCATGGAGCTTCATTGTTTGTGGAAGGGCCTGTAAGAGCAAAGTGGTGACAGTCACTGGGATAGAAGGAGATAGAGTAAAAACAATCCTGGATATCCATGAGTACCACATGCATGTGTTCAGGTATCATGGTGGGATTAGGGAGCCCAGGCTGAAGGGCTCCCATAGGAATCATAGATGCGTTAACAGCCCTCGGGTCTATAAGCATTCTAAATTTTCCATTTTTCTTTTAAATAACAAACACTGGAGAATTATATGGGCTAAAAGATTCTTCTCGGTGCCCTGTGCTTAATTGCTCATTTACTATTTCATGCAAGGCAGCCAGCTTTTCCTGAGTCAGGGGCCACTGATCCACCCAGATAAGCTGATTGGTATTCCATTGGAAGGGTGGCATATTAGCTGCCATTACAGCAGCCCCTATCCATTTTTAAGGAGGGTAGTGACAAGAGAGACTCCCAAGGCCTTTAGAATGTCCCTTCCCCACAAGGTGTTGTGCAGGCCTTCCACTACAAGAGGTTAGAAAATGCCCTGGTGGACATCAGCTTCCCACCTTAAGGGGCTGGTGTCCTGGGAGGCAGTCCTAGAGCCTCTTACTCCGGTGACTGTGATACCTGTTTGGGAAATTGGCCAATGAGGAGGCCAGTGTAAAAGACGAATCACTGATTTATCTGCCCCGGTTTCCAGCATGCCTGTAATAGGATGCCCTTACACCCATATAGTAAACATGGGTTTTTCATAGTCTATGTGCTGACACAAACCTAACTCATGATTATTCTCTAGTGCAATCATCTTTGCTATAATTTGACCTGGATCAAGCAAGGAAACCCCGATTCCCAACCGCTTTGCTCTGCATTGTTTAGCAAAATGCCCTGGTTTCCCACAATGAAAACATCATTTCCCCTTCCCTACAGGGCATTGTTTTTGGAAATGACCAATCTTATTACATTGAAAGCAGCGTCCTTGGTTAGGTCTTTGGTTCCCTCAACATATCTGCCCATAATCAACTGAGGAGCATTTATCTAGGATGTCCTGGAGAGGGGCAACCATTCCTAATGAGGCACATGCCTTGTTTAATCCTTCTCTTATTAACCTCAAAAACAATGGCATGGAACACTCTCCTTTGCCAATAACCTTATCACACATTACTTTGGCCCGGGCCACAAAGACCTGTATAGATTCTGTTCGACCCTGTTTGATTCCCGTAAGATGGGTGTGTACAGAGCCAGAGGATTCTACTTGTTCCCAAGCCCTAACAGCACAATCAGCCAGGATGTTAAAAGCAACCAGATCTAATCCTATTTGTGCCTCTGTCCCTGAGTAGGTTCCTATCCCAGTAATCATTTGAATAGCTCTCTGCTCATCAGGCTGGCAGTTTTGCTTGCCCACACCCACGCCTCTTGCATGAATAGGAATTCCCAAATAACAGATTGTCCTGGTGTCAAACTTGCCATGGCCAGTGACCTAAAGTCGTTAAGCAGAAAGGGAGTTCTCTTCCTAAGGTGGTCTAGTATCTGTATTACAAAAGGGGAATTCGGCCCATAGGAGGAGCAAGTGAAGTTAAGTTCTTTCAACATCTTAAACAGAACGGGGGTGTACTGAACCTAGCCAGAAAAAGAATCAGTATCTAGGGGGCAGGCTGATATTTCTGTGTCCCACCCTTCTAAGTCCTCCCAGGGCTTGTCCTTCCAAGCCCTCTGTAAAGACTTTTGGAGAACCGAAGTCTTTCCAGGAGGGTATGGGAGTGGTATGGCTTCAGCTCTCAGTTGTATCTTAGTTTCCAGACTAGGTGGGCTGGTGCTTTATTGCCAAGCAAGATGCTCCACCACCTGCTCTAAAGCCCTTAGGCGGCCACTTTCAATTTCCCCAGGAAGATCTTCCAGTAAAGAAGCAGTAGGAGCTATAGGGGCTGAAGGACCATTCGGGAGTAAGGGGGGAGGGTGGGATAGAGGGGCTCAGGTGGGGCTCAGGAGGAGGGGGAGAAGGTTTTTCTTTTGTTTCTCCTCTGTCCCACTTTTGTTTTCATGGGAAGAGTCGCTGGTCTGAGCGGCTACGGACATTTCAGTGGCTCTCTCTGAGGGCCTTGGAACTCAGCCTTAATGATACCATAAATCATGAAATCCTGATCCCTTAATATCTCCGGGTAAGTATCATCATGCAAGGTCATCTGATAACCCACCATATCCCATTTTTCAGGATCTATGCCTGTGTGCTCCAGCCATGGAGACACAGTGAGTATGGTCATAACAAAACTTCTGCATTGTTTCAGGTCAATCTTAATGCCCTGCTTTCTTACTAACTTATATACCTGTTGAGTGTACACCTCATTACACTCAGGTGTGATGACCAGGAGGCTATGATGGCCCCTCATTCCAGTACCAAAAGGAACCCCTGGCTTTATGCCCCCCGCCCTTAATCAAAGAGCAGCTACCTTGCCCTTCTCCTCTATGTGGAAGAGCAAGCCACAACCCGCTGGCACTTCCCATCTCTGAGACCCTCTATGGGTACCACTTCCTGGGCTACTCTCACCAGGAAGTGCCTTTCCTTACCCATTTGCCTCTACGACTCTTTGGATATCTCTAGATACCACGGCAAGTCAATAAGTCATCACACCCAAGGAAGGTAGTTCAAGCAGGCTTTATTTGGTACAGCTCATGATGGTCCCCCTCATGATGGTCCCCCTTTCCTTCCCCTTGTCCCTCCTTATATCTCCTCCTCATTACCTCTCTTGCTTCCTAGGATCACGTGCCTCAGCACCTGGTTCTCCATAAAAAGGGGAGTGCTTACCCCATTACTGGCACATACTCAATTCCTATATATCCCATGACCTGCTTATTAGCAGGAACATATTGATGCATATTGGCAGAATACATGCCCGGGTACGTCTACTGCCTCCTGGAAATTCAGGTTACCTAAATATTTGGTCCATCAGTCAAGGAGTGGGTGAGGTTTCAGGTCGGGCTCAAGGTTCAGGGCCCAAAAGAAGGGTTGGGCTCAAACTATGCCTTCCTTCCCAGTAGATTCTGGTCTTATTGACTTGGTTCTATAATTGGCTAAGGGCACAGCAAGGACCCATCCAAATGAATTTGAAGTCTCTCACACCAATTTATGATGTGAGGCCATAAGGATCACTATACCTTACTTTGCTAACCAAATGCATTTCTATATGGATACAAGGAGAGTTTTAGATGCAAGCTAAGTATTATAGGATCCTTGTTTACATATCCTTTCTTATAGTTAAGTAAACTTCCTTTGTGAGATGTTGAATAGCCCATAAATATAATTTTATTTCAGTGCTGATCTTATACTAGATTATAGAATCAGGCCTGTCAAATCATATCCTTATGATACACATAAATTTTCTTATACATGTATATTGTATATTTTGCTTTGTTTTGCATCTCTCTATGTACAATTGTAGGATTGTGTGTCTTAGTGGAAAAGAGTTAATCTGGAAGCTGGAAAGACCAGCATTCAAGTCATTCTTTTGACACATATGGACCATATGACCTTGATCTGAACTTTTAATCTTATATTATATAAAAATGTATATAAAATATAAATTGTAGAAAAGGTGACAACTTGAGTTGGGATAGGCAGATTTCTTACTAAGAAGTTCATTAGACCAATTAAATCACAAGTCTAGTTCTAATCCTCCCAAATATAAGACATGGTTTTAGATAGTTTGTTCTTCCCATAAATAATTGTATTAATTATTTTCCAAATATTACACTATCATTACCTTCCTAGTGTAATTCCAATTTATCATAATAAAATATGGCTATATTGTTGTACCTTCATTTTCAAAGACTTAATTTGATGTTTAAATTTTTATTTGTTAGTAATTCCCTTTCTTTATATTCCTATATTGTTACCTGACTTTGGAACTTTATCAAAAAAGGAATATGGTAGAGCATTTTTTCCCATATTTAAGAATAATTTGTGAAATATGTGCTAATTATGTTTTAAGTGTTTGATAAAAGTCTCCTGTAAAACCTTCTGGGCTATAGTCTTTTCTCCTTTCATATTTTCTTTATAGTTTGCTCATTCCTCTCTAAAATGTGATTGCTTAATATAGGTATTTTCTTGTTAATATGGATATTTTTATTTTTTAAATTTTTAAAATTTTTAATATTATTTTCAATTATAATATAACAATTTTTATCTTTTTTTAAGTTCCAAATTCTCTAAAACCTTTCATCCCCCACATTGAGATGGCAACAAATTTCATTTAGGTTATACAAGTACAGTTATGCAAAGCATAGTTCTATATTATATTGTCTTTCTAATTCTCATTTATCTGAAAAATGACTTCTGATAATTTTTTTCTTTTTCTTTTTTTGTGATTTCACATTGCTTGCTTTTTATCTTAATTTTATTTTCCCTTTTAATCATCTTTTAAAAATATTTATTGATTTTGTTAGTTATTTCAAAAAATATGGTTTTTAGTTTTGTTTATCCATTTCAGTCTTTTTTGTTTTTCACTTTATTTCACCAATAATTTTCAAAATAAATGTTTGTACTTATTTTTAATTGTTTTGTTGATTGTTTTGGCATTTTTTTCTAAATCACCTGTTTAATTTGTGTTCTATTTTGTCAATGAATATTTTTAATTATATTTTTTTTCTGTTTCAGTTCCATGCCAGAAATTTTGTCATATTGACTATTGTGTCATTAATTTTCTCTTTAATACTTCCTATTTTTCTATAATATATTTTTTATCATTCAATATTGAGGATGTCATTAATAAATGTTTATTTGAGTCTATTTTATTTTTACTCCATCTATTGTTTTTAAAAGCTTCATTGTTATAGATTGCAAATTATACATTTAGTATTTCTTTTTTTTCCCAATTATTTGTAATTATTCAGTATTTTTATCCATTATCATCCAATGATAAAAAAGGTTATGCTGGAGAAAATAAACTATGTGTATGTGTGCATTCTTTAATTTGTGACAGCCACTTTTTTTTCTCATATTAGCCAATCCATCATGGATGTATGGTGGTACCTCATATGTCTATGGGTAGTTTTGAGTTTCTTCATTAGAAAACTACCTGTTGGGGGTGGAGCAAAGATTACAGAAAGGAAACATTTTTCCCCCCCATGGTAAGAGCCATGACCCTTAGACTAACTAGCAAATCCAGCCTCTGAATAAGTTTTAGCGTTACAGACTCCACAAATATTGGAAGTGTAAATAATTACCAGTAGAAGATAATCTTGAATAACTCCAGAAAAGGTCTGCTGCTGCCTGGTTATAGAGAAAGCTTGGACAATCTCCCTTGCCCTGAAAGCAGATCTAAACTTTTTTTTTAAATGAACAAAAAAGCAAAAAGAACTCTGACCACAGATAGTATTTATGGTGAAATAGAAGAACAAATTTCAAACCCTGAGGAGACTAATAGCAGATTGTCTCCAGATGAAGCCCCAAAGAGTGATATAAATTGGTTCCAATCACACAACACTCTTATAGAAGAAATTAAAAAGGATATTAAAAGAGAGATAGAAGAAAAATCAGGAAAGGAAATTAGAATTTTGCAAGAGGGTTTGGAAAAGGAAACAGAAATTATCTGAAAAAAATTTCTTACAAAATAGACTTAATAAAATGGAAAAGACATAGAATTCCTTATAAAAAAAAGTTTTGACAAAATGGAAAGAGAAAACAACTTCCTGAAAAACAGAATTTGTGACATGGGAAAAGAAAAATAATCTCCTGAAAAATAGAATTTATGAAATGGAAAAAGAAAATGATCCCTTAAAAACAGAATTTGTGAAATGGAAAAAAAATAACCAAAGAACAAAACAACTTACTTAAAAATTTAATTAGGCAAATTCAAAAAGAACTAAAAAAGTAAATGAAGAAAATAATTCACTAAAATCAGAACTGAATAAATGGAAATGAATGACTCAATGAGACTTCAAGAATCAGTTAAGCAAAACAAAAAAAAATGCAAAAATAGAAGAAAATATAAAATATCTACTTAGGAAAACCACTGATCTGGAAAATAGATCTAAAAGAGACAATCTAAGGATTATTGGACTTCTTGAAAATCATGATGAAAAAAAGAGCCTAACATTGTTTTTCAGGAAATTATCAAAGGGATCTTCCCTGATGTCCTAGAATCAGAAGGTAAAATAGCCATTGAAAGAATTCACCAAGCATATCCTGAAAGATATCCTAAAATGAAAATTCCAAGGAATATCATGGCTAAAATTCAGAACTATCAGATTAAGGAAAAATACTGCAAGCAGCCAGAAAGAAATAATTCAATACTGAGGAGACACAGTAAGTATTACCCAAGACCTAGCAGCTTGCTTCTTAAAGGATCGAAAGGCATGGAATCTGATATTCTGAAAGGCAAAGGAACATGCAAAACAGTCAAGAATAAACTACCCCATTGAAATGAGCATTTTATTTCAGGGAAGAAGAAGGACATTCAGTGAAATAGGGGAATTTCATTTATTTCTAATGAAAATACCAGAGCTGAACAAAAAATTTGACCTCCAAATATATAAATCAAGAGAGGCATAAAAAGATAAAAAGAAAAGAACTTTTTATAATTGTATCTCTCTTAATGGGTATACCTAGAGAGTGCATGTATAATTTGATTATATTGTTACAATACAAAAAGAAACTAGAGGTAGAAGGCAGATTGTACTGGAAAAAAGGGAAAGTGGAGGTAAAATGAGGGAACTTACATCTCACAAAGAGGCAAGAAAACCTATTGTAATTTAGGGAAGGAAAGGAGAGAGATGAACATTGAATCTTAATCTCATTAGATTTGGCTGAAAAGAGAGAATGTTAGACATATTTGGTTTCACAAGGAAATTTCTCTCATCTTATAGGAAAGTGGCAGGGGAAAGGTGAAAAGGAAAGGAGTATGCTTAATAGAAGGGAAAACAGATATAGTGGGGGAAAGGTATAAGAAAGAGGGAGGGCTGCTTGAAGCAAGTGGTGCTTATAACTAAAATACTGGGAAGGAGGGAAAAGAGAAAAGGAAAGAGAAAAGTATAATTTGGCATAAATAAGATGGCAGAAAATACAGAATTAGTTGTTTTGACTGTAAATGTGAATGGGGTGAACTGTCCAATAAAATGGAAGTGGGTAGCAGACTGCATTATCAGCCAGAACCCTACTATATGTTGTTTACAAGAAACATATTTAAAGCAGAGTGATACATAGAGAGTAATGGTAAAATGCTGGAGCAGAATCTACTATGTTTCAGGTGAAGTAAAAAAAAAGCAGGGATAGTGATCCTGATCTAAGTTCAAGCAAAAGCAAAAATAGATCTATTTAGGGAGCCATGGTGGCGGAGATCAGACAGGAGTCTCTGTAACCTCCTCTAACCTTCCCTCAAACCAAAAACATATGAAGCCTCTAGACTGATTTTGAAGCAAAAAAATCCACAATATCTGAGGACAACACAATTCTAGAAGAAGATACTCTGGAAGAACTTCAAAACAGGTCTGTTTTAATTGGGCAGGGGGGTGGTCTGCTGAACTCAGACTGCAGCACAGGGAGACCGGGGCAGGGAGCTGGAGCAGGAAGCTGGAACAGGAGCTGGAACAGGAGTCAGAACAGAAGTGGGAGCGTTGTGCTTTTTACACACCTGGGAGTCTTCTGCGGGCCTCTTGGAACAATCTGTCCTGATTGTGGGCAGGTGGTTTGGAGGGTCTGCCTTTTGTAGGGGTATATTGTGAACCACTGAACCCCTGCTGAGCATCAGACCTAGCTGTCATTACACAGCACCCGAGGGCGATCAATCAATCAATCAGCAGGACTGATCAGAACCAGAAATAATTCAATCAGCAGACCTGCCCAGTACCTGAAATAATTCAATCAGCAGAACTCCCCAGGGTGAACTAAAGCAGAACTGCCCAGCACCTGACATAATTCAATCAGCAGAACTGCCCAGTTCCTGAAATAACTCAATCAGCAGAACTGCCCCAGGGCAAATTAAAGCAGCTGTCCCACCTTTACCTTAAACAGACCTCACACCTTTTAAAAAAATGAATAAAAAACCAAAAAGAGCTCTCCCCATAGACAACTTTTATGGAGAGAGGGAAGAACAGACCTCAAATCCTGAGGCACCTAAAGGTAAAGCAACTCCAGAAAAAGCCCCAAAGCGAGACATAAACTGGTCTCCATGTCACAAGGCTTTCTTTGAAGATTGCATAAAAAATCTTAAAAGAGAGTTAGAAGAAACATGGGGAAACGAAATGAGATCACTGCAAAATAAAATAGAAAAAATGGAAAAAGAATGCAATGAACAAAAAAATGTAATTGGTCAATTGCAAAAGGAACTAAAAACAGTAACTGAAGAAAATAAGACATTAAAATTTAGAATCGAACAATTGGAAATCAATGACTCATCAAGACTTCAAGAATCAGCTGAAGAAAAACAAAAAAAAAATGAAAAGATAGAGAAAAACATGAAATATCTCCTAGGAAAAACAACTGACCTGGAAAATAGATCTAGGAGAGACATTCTAAGGATCATAGGGCTTCCTGAAAGCCATGATGAAAAAAAGAACCTGGACACTATCTTCCAGGAAATCATAAAAGAAAACTGCCCTGATATTTTACATGCAGAAGGCAAAATACTCCTTGAAACAATCCACCGATCACCTCCTGAAAGAAACCCCAAAATTAAGTGCCCCAGAAATATCGTGGCTAAATTCCAGAACTATCATAACAAGGAAAAGATATTACGAGAAGCCAGAAAGAAACAATTTAAATATCGGGGAGCCACAATTAGGATCACACAGGACTTAGCAGCTTCTATTTTGAAGGATCGAAGGGCCTGGAATCAGATATTCCCAAGGGCAAAGGAACTTGGATTACAGCCAAGAATAAGTTACCCAGCTAGAATGAGCATTATCTTCCAGGGAAGAAGATAGTCATTCAATGATATAGGAGAATTTCACCTATTTCTACTGAAAAGACCAGAACTGAACAAAAAATTTGATCTCCAAACACAGAACACAAGAGAAACATAAAAAGGTAACAAGAAAAAAAACTCTTGAGAACTATATTTATGTTATAGATACTTATAGAATGAGGGTTGATTTTATGAATCTATTATTACATTATGATTATGATATTATTAATGTGATTTTATGATTATTATGATATGATTATTGTGATTTTATGATTATTATGATATGATAAACTGAAAAAGAAATTAGAGGTAGAAAATGTATAACACTGGAAGAAGAGGGAAAAGGAGGTAAAATAAGGGAAATTACATCACATGTAGAAGCAAAGAAAACCTATAATGATTGAGGGGGAAAAAAGGAGGGGAATGAGAATTGGGTTAATCTCCATCTCATCAGATTTGACTCTGAGGGAATAATAGACTTACTTATAAGGAAACAGGAGGGAAAGGGGGGAAAAAGGAGTGGGTGGGGCTCTAAAGGGGAAGGATTGTTTGAGGGAAGTGGTAATCAAAAGCAAAATAGTAGGAAGGAGGGAAAGGGGATAAGAAAGAGAAAAGCATAAGTTAGGGTAAATAAGATGGCAGGAAATACAGAATTAGTTATTTTAACTGTGAATGTGAATGGAATGAACTCTCCCTTAAAGCGGAAGAAGTTAGCAGATTGGATTAAAAACCAGAATCCAACAATATGTTGTATACAAGAATCACATCTAAAACATAGAGATACATACAGGGTGAAGGTAAAAGGCTGGAGCAGAATCTATTATGCTTCAGGTGAACAAAAAAAAGCAGGGGTAGCAATCCTGATCTCAGACCAAGTAAAAGCAAAGATAGACTTCATTAAAAGAGACAAAGAAGGAAATTATATCTTCCTAAAGGGTACCATAGATAATGAAGCAATATCAATACTAAACATATATGCACCAAGTGGTATAGCATGGAAATTCCTAGAGGAAAAGTTCAGAGAGATGCAAGAAGAAATAGATAGCAAAACTATAATAGTGGGGGATCTCAATCTCCCTCTCTCAGAACTTGATAAATCAAACCACAAAACAAATAAGAAAGAAGTTAAGGAGGTAAACAAAATGTTAGAAAAGTTAGGTATGATAGATCTTTGGAGTAAATTAAATGGAGACAGAAAGGAGTTTACTTTTTTTCTCAGCAGTCCATGGAACTTATACAAAAATTGACCATGTGTTAGGACACAAAAACCTCAAAATCAAATGCAGGAAGGCCGAAATAATAAATGTATTCTTTTCAGATCACTATGGAATAAAAATCACATGCAATATAAGGCCAGGAGAAAATAGACCAAAAACCAATTGGAAACTAAATAATTTTATCCTGAAGAATGAGTGGGTGAAACAGCAAATTACAGACACAATTACTAATTTCATCCAAGA
>JAJPUD010019857.1:0-15000 GCA_023553655.1 Myrmecobius fasciatus
AGCTTCAGGCTCTAGTGCTTCCTTCCAGGTGTTTTCGCCCGCATGATTTCATCTGTGAACCATAATCAACTTCCTTAATGAAATACGTAATTAACATATTATAATTGTGGTAAAGATGATTTTGACAGAAATCATTTTCCATATCTAATACTATGCTAATTTAATCTGTTCCTCACTCTCCAACATGACCTTTAGTGATTAAGTTTCATGGCAGAATTGTTTTTTTTTTTTTTTTTCTGATGGATTGATTTATCCACAGTGGTTGAGACCCTTCTCTTGGTCTGGCTATCATTTTTTTCCTCTCTAAAATATATATACCTATACACAGAGAAGTAAACATGACAATCTCACACATAAATACATAATTTCATACCTAGAATCATAAGCAAGTATGAGCAAAAAGATAAATAATACAACTTATTCCCATCTTCATATGGCATCTCAAAAGCTGTTAACTTGTAATGCAAGGAAAGTAAAGATTCAATAGGCTAGAGTGAAAATGCTTCTTTCCCTCTTTATTAACTATTCTCATCTGTAAAAGTACAGATGGGCATATGAACTTAACACTGGCAAAACAAAACAATTGCATTGAGTCATAACATAAACTTTAGGAATGACAACATGGGAACCTACAAAATTATATTAATATTTTCACAATATTTCCACAGATCTTTCTATGTGTCATATCCATGTAAGAATATTATTTCTAGCCTTCCTGCTTGCCTTCTTATCACTTTTTTTTTTTACCTTTCACTCACTACTTCCATCATCTTATTTCTTTCAGTTCACTGATAAGTTTCTATCAGTAATGTGTATTTTTTGCTTCCTTTCCCTCAACCTACTTAGTCTCCAACCTTTTACAACTTTGTTTCTGCCTTCAAAATTTTATTGATACACTTTTCTCAAAAGTTACAAAAGAGCTACACATTGTAAAAAAACAATGACTGAGTGAATTTTCTATGTTCTTTTTTTTTCAACTTCTCTCTGAAGGATATCTTGGGCAACCTCCTCCTCTACTGCTGTCTAACCGCTCCTCCTTGGTCTACTCTGCTTCTCTTTCATCTTCTTTCACTACCTTCCCGGTAGCTTTCCCCTATAATTTTATGTAATGACCTCTTTTCTCTCAATACCCTCTTCCTTACTGATAGAATCCATTTTTATTGCTTCTATTATGCAGATGCTTCATGAGTACATGTGTGCATGTGTGTGCATGTGTGAATATACACACACACATAAATATATATAAGTATGAATGTAATATGCACACATATATTTCCATTCCATATACCCCTTCACTATTTCCAGTCCTATATTTATAACTACTACTTAATAAATCCAGTTGGATATATTGCTAAAACCTCAGAATTACCATACATAACTGCAAACATCATCTTCCTGCCAAATACCTCCATCTCTAAACTCTTGTATTTCTCTTAAAGTCATATTTTCCATCACCCAGGCTTGGGACATCAGTCATCTTTGAATTTTTCAATTCTCTTATCTTTCTTTGCAAGATCTTTTGCAAAGAACCTGTACTTTTCTAATTTATGTGCAACCATTGCTTTGGGCCACATTTTTTTTAGGTTTAAATTGATCTTCCTATTTCCAGTTGATTCTATCTCCATTCCACCCTTCTGCTGGGGTGATTGCTGCTCATGCTGCTAGTGTGTTCTTCCTATCATGCTAGTCATTGTACTCCTCCCTTTTTATAACTGTCAGTGGCTACTTTTTACCTACAAAAGCATAAACTCATAAAACTTGCATTCAATGTCCACCATAATCTGGCTTCAACCTACCTTTCAGACATTTCATTCTGTACTACTTCCTATAGTATATTAGCATAGTGCTGGTCAAAATGGCATAATTATGTGAATACTGGAGCTGCAATTTTAAATATCCACTTCAATTTTTTGCCAAAGCACAAGAAAAATGGATCATATTCAGCAGTCCTAAGAATTATTGATTGTCTTGTTCAATCTTATAGAGGGAAGGAAGGGGAAAAGAAAAATAAAATAAGTAACCATCATGAGACAAAGATTATCAAGTCACACTAAGAATGAAAAAGGCAAAATTTGACTCATTAATTTATGTGTATGTTGATTCTGAAGCCCTTAAAAGACTTAAAGGAACTTTTTACCTTCCCAGGCGAGGATCATGATGCTATTCTTATTTACAAATGAACATTATATTTTATCCTTGAGTTTATTTTAAAATAAGTCAAGACTGGCTTTAAAGAAGATTTTACTATTGAATCAAAGGAAAAAGAGGGCTTGACAATTACTTATACTGGCCTGTTGAACTTCCTCTTTCACACATCTTTCTGGCACTTCTGAAACCCCTATCTGTGTAGATTAATTGTTTTCTTTGTGTGGGGATGTCTAAACATGGTGCTTGGTTACTTTTCCAGAATAGTACGAGCTCATTCATAAAGTCTGACCCGTAAATCAACTCTTTGATTTCACTAGGTTATATTTACTTAGCTTGCCTCTATTAAATGCGATTTAGATCAAGTTTTTGTTTTTCTAGCAATATAAAAACATGTGACTAAAGCCTATCTTGAGCAACAGTATCCCCTTTGACAAATAAAATTTTAGTCTTGCTATTATATATTTTTGCTTAAATGTAAATACATTGACATTTCTAATTTTTCAAGTAGAAAGTTAAATAACTACACTCTCTCTATATATATACACATATGTATCATATTTATCTACATATCTATATATATGATATATTGAATAAAAAAGTGATTTTGAAGTATTATACAAATATAAAATTATAATTCCTACCTCCCTGAACACTCATTCTCAGACTCCTTTGCAGGATCATCATTCATATTCTGTCTCCAAAGCTGTGATGTTCATTGCTGTTCTTCATTTTCAAAGAGCATCACTATGTTAGAACTGAGTTTCAGTCTGATTGTGCCTGATCAGACCAATAGAAACTCAGAATGCTCTGCCATGAATAGTTCCTATGCACATTTTAAATGGCTTCTCTAACTTTATGTATCTCATGTTTCTTCAGAACTAATTCATTCTACTTTGCTCACGGAGCACAGAACCTTCTCTAATGAGGGCATGCAAAGCTGGGTGGTCTTGTGCCAGTGTCTCCCATGTCATAAATCAATTCTAAAGTTTTTAAGAGTGACCTTGAGAGTGTCCTTGTATCACTTTTCTTTTTTTGACCATGTTATACTGTGTGAGTTCTCTATAAAATAGACTTTTTTGGCAATCGTACATTTGGCATTTGAACAATTTAGCCAGCCCAATGGAGTTGTGTGCTTTTCAGTAGAGTTGAAATTCTTGGCAATTTAGTTCAAGAAAGGATCTCTGTGTCTGGTATCTTATCCTGCCAGGTAATTTTCAGAATATTCCTAAGACAAGATATATAATTTTCTTTCCATTCCCTCCCAATGACCTCCTCCTTTTATGATCTCATCATTTTCATTTAGGTTAAAGGGTCATAACTTTGCTTATAAAACCCAATTTAAAAAAATATTAACAAGCCCTAATCTCTTTCTTAAGTGACAGTTCTGTATTAGCAATTTTCTGCTGGTTGTGCCCAAATCAATGTATTATCAATGTACCCAAATCCAATTGGTTACCAAGGCCCTATCTCTATAATATCCCCCTCTCTCCTCCACACACAAACTAGCATGATAGCTCTGGACCTTGTTACCTCTTACTTAGACTATTAGTAAAGCTAGCTTTAATTCTTCACCTTTTTCATCCCATGCACCATATCCTTAACATATCAATCTTTCTAAAGCATAGATTTGACAACACCAGTTTGTGTCTCAACGATATTCAGGTGGCTCCTCATTACTTTTAGAATAAGACAAATCTTCTCCGTATCTTATTTCAGGGCTTCCAAACCATGGCATGTTTTTTTAAAATTGTTTTAAATAGTTCCTCTACTTCACTAAATAGGTTAGCCAAATTGGGCTTCTAATAAAAATGGACAGTCCATTTCTTCTCTCTATACCTAGACACAGGCTATACCCCCATGCCTAATCTTATCTCCTTCCTTTACAATCCTTCAAATATATATTTTTATTTTAAATCTCAGTCCCTGAAACCTTTCTCTGTTCCCAAAATGGTTAATGCTCTTTTCCTCCTCAAAATTATCTTGTATTTCAGCATGCACATTTTATCCTCCTAAAATGTCAGATGCTCAAAGGAATGGTTTCTTTTTTGTCTTTCTTCATTGCCTTGGGCATAGTAGGCATGGAATAAACATTTGTTGGATTGGATATGATTATATGATACTTTTCAAATGGACTATAATCAAAAAGATTTGTGGATTCCACGAAAATATTAATAATTGGCAGTTATTATTTAAGACAGTTATATTTGCCTACTATTGATACTGGGTTCTTATCACAAAACCAACAAGAAGTAAGGTCAGGTCAATCCTTTTTCAAGTTAATTCAATTCAGTACACATTTATTAAGTGCTTAAAATATTCAGAGCTTTGTGGTAGGCATTGGCAGAGATACGAAATTTAGATAAGATATAATCCTTTCTCTCATGGAGCTTATACTCTGATAAAGAAAAGAGATATACATAAATTAATATAATTCACACTAATACATGATGAAGACTTTGAGAGTTTGAAAAAATAAGTGCTATGTAAAGCCAAAGGAGAAAGAGATAATTACTCAGTGAAGAGATCAGGGAACATTTCTTAGGGAAGTTGCCAGTTTGTTAGACTTTAAAAGAACAAGAATCCTATAAATAAAAGGAGAGCATATATTCCAGAAAGAAGGAAAAGTGTGAGTAAAGACAAGAGGGAAGAACAGCAGAGATAATTTAAGAGGAAGTAAATGGTTCCATTTTGCCTGAATATAAAGAATATGATACAGAGAAATTTATAAAGTTACCTATGTAGGGTAGTGACAAGCTATGGAGCAGGTTGAATGTTAGTCAAAGCAATTTAACTTTATTCAGTACAAGTCTGACAATTTTTGTAGGGAAAAGTAAAGGACATAAAAAAAATCTATGGATGGTGAGAAAGATTAGTTTAGCATCTCTATGAAAGATAGATTAGAATGAAAATAGTGGAAGCAGAAAGACTGAATAACAATAGTTGATGTTGTTTTTACCATACTTCAAGGTTAGCAAAATACATTACGTACATTATGTCACCTAAAATCCAAAATAAGTTGGCATTACCTCATGGGGAAACTGAGGCTCAGTCACTATAAATTTATCTTACATGACTTCTATTGGGCCCTTCATGATTTTAAGCAATCCAACTGTTGTGCCATTGCTCATTTACTATCCTGCCCCCCATAACAATGCTTCCAAAATATTTTCTCTCTCCTCAGACATCCCATGCCCCTCCCCTCCCTCTCAGCTGAGAATCTTGACTCACATTTTACAGAAAAAAATACAGTTCTCTTGGCTTCATTCTTCTGCTCTCTTCTTTGTTTCATATCACTCATAATGCCTCTTTTGACTAACTTCTTTGCCTTTTATTTCACAAGAAAAGGGAGCCTAACTGCTTGCCAAAACTGACCCATTTACCAGCAAAATTGAATTCATTCCATTGTCTCTTCCAATAGATTCCCCCCTCTGACATTTCTGGTCTGTCACTTATCTTGACTCTCTTCCAGTCTAATGACTCATTCCCTAAGGCCTATTGACATTTCCATTTTTCTCCCATCCTCAAAAAACCCTTCCTTTGATCCTCACTATCATTCTATAACTCTTTTGTCCCTTGTAGCTTAATTCCTTGAAATAACTGTTTGTTATAGGTGCTTCCATTTTCTCACCTTTTGCTTTTTTCTTAAACCTTTACAGTCTGGTTTCCAGCCACATTATTCCATTAAAACTAATCTCTCAAAACCAAATTATCATTCTTTGAAGATGATATGATAGTCTACTTAGAGAACCCTAGAGAATCAACCAAAAATCTATTATAAATAATCCACAACTCTAGCAAAGTTGCAGGATACAAAATAAATGCACATAAATCATCAGCATTTTATACATCATAAAAAAATCCAACAGCAAGAGATACAAAGAGAAATTCCATTTAAAATAACTGTCTATAGTATAAAATATTTGGGAATCTTTCTGCCAAGGGAAAGTCAGGAACTATATCAGCAAAACTACAAAACACTTTCCACACAAATAAAGTCAGATATAAACAATTAGAAAAATATCAAGTACCCTTGGATAGGTTGAGGGAATATAATAAAGATGTCAATATTACCTAAAATAATCTATTTATTTAGAGCTATACCAATCAAACCCCCAAGAAATGATTTTACTGACCTACAAAAAATAACAACAATATTCATCTGGAAGAACAAAAGGTCAAGAATTTCAAGGGAATTAATGAAAAAAAATGATGGTGGCCTAGCTGTACCTGATCTAAAACTATATTATAAAGCAGCAATCATCAAAACCATTTGGTACTGGCTGAGAAATAGAGAAGTTGATCAGTGGAATAGGTTAAATTCACAGAACAAAACAGTCAATGACTATAGCAATCTAGTGTTTGACAGACCCAAAGACCCCAGCTTTTGGGATAAGAATTCACTATTTGACAAAAAACTGTTGGGAAAATTGGAAACTAGTATGGCAGAAACTAGGCATTGACCCCCACACACTGTATACCAAGAAAAGGTCAAAATGGATTCATCATCTAGACATATTTGTGACCAAAGAAGAACTAGAGATCAT
The DNA here is from genome assembly GCA_023553655.1 of Myrmecobius fasciatus. Classification (NCBI taxonomy): domain Eukaryota; kingdom Metazoa; phylum Chordata; class Mammalia; order Dasyuromorphia; family Myrmecobiidae; genus Myrmecobius; species Myrmecobius fasciatus. Next base: position 6,693 of record JAJPUD010019857.1, read on the forward strand.
TATTGATCACAAAATAGATAATTTTAATTATATTAAGTTTAAAAGTTTTTGCATAAATAAAACTAATGCAAACAAGATTAGAAGGGAAGCAATGAATTGGAAAAATATTTTTACATTCAAAGGTTCTGATAAAGGTCTCATTTCTAAAATATATAGAGAATTGACTCAAACTTATAAGAATTCAAGCCATTCTTCAATTGATAAATGCTCAAAGGATATAAACAGACAATTTTCAGATAAAGAAATTGAAACTATTTGTAGTCATATGAAAAGTTGCCCCAAATCACTATTGATCAGAGAAATGCAAATTAAGACAACTCTGAGATACTACCACACACCTCTCAGATTGGCTAAGCCGACAGGAAAAAATAATGACAAATGTTGGAGGGTATATGGGAAAACTGGGACACTGATACATTGTTGGTGGAATTGTGAAGGGATCCAACAACTCTGGCGAGCAATTTGGAACTATGCTCAAGAAGTTATCAAATTGTGCATATCTTTTGACCCAGCAGTGTTTCTGTTGGGCTTATATCCCAAAGAGATCTTAAAGGAGGGAAAGGGACCCATATGTGCAAAAACGTTTGTGGCAAAAATGTAGTGGCAAGAAACTGGAAACTTCAATTGGAGAATAGCTGAATAAATTATGTTATATGAAGGTAATTGAATATTATTGTTCTATAAGAAACGACCAGCAGGATGATTTCAGAGAGGTCTGGAGAGACTTGCATGAACTGATGCTAAGTGAAATGAACAGATCCAAGATCTCATTATACACAGCAACAAGAAGACTATACAATGATCAATTCTGAAGGACATGGTTCTGTTCAACAATGAAATAATTCAAAACAATTCCAATTGCTCAGTGATGAAGGAGAGCCATCTACACCCAGAGAGAGGACTGTGGGAACTGAGTATAGATAGACCACAACATAGCATTCTCACTCTTTCTATTGTTGTTTGCTTGCATTTTGTTTTCTTTCTCAGTTCTCTTTTTCCTTCTCGTTCTGATTTTGTGTGTGTGTGTGTGTGCAGCAAGATAACTATATAAATATGTATACATATATTGGATTTACCATATATTTCAACATATTTAATATGTATTGGTCTACCTGCCATCTAGGGGATGGGGTGAGGAGAAAGGGGATAATTTGGAATAGAAGGCTTTGCAAGGGTCAATGTTGAAAAATTACCCAGGCATATATTTTGTAAATAAAATACTTTAATTAAAAAAAAAAACCACTAATCTCTCCACAGTTAACAATGATTTCCTAATTATCATATTCAAAGTCCTTTTCTCAAACCTTATTCTCATTGACTTTTCTATAGCCTTTTGCTACTGTCACCTCTTTCTCTTTGAGAGACTCTCCTGTCTCTAAGTTTTTGGACCACCACTATTTTTTGCCTGTGCTCCTTCCACTGCTCTTTCTTAGTCTCCTTTTTTTTGGATTCTCACAATTTTGTCCTGGGCCTTTTCTCTTCTCCATCTCTCCTGCCATCAGTTCCCATGGATTTATTTACCATCTTTATGCTAATGATTCTCAGGTCTACTGGTAATGATCTAACGTTTTTGCTGACCTCCAACATCACATTTCCAACTGTTTTTCTCGTATCCCAAACTGAATGTCGAGTAGACTTCTTGACTTGTCTTTCCCATTAGATTGTGAGCTCCTCTAGAGCAAGGACTATGTTTAGTTTTATATCTTCATTTCTTAGCCCATTACTTGGCATGTATGTGCTTAACAAATGTTTATTGGCTGGCTGATTGTCACATGGATGTGAAGCACTCAGATTCCAAATCTAAGCCTCCTGATTCAATGTTTCCACTACATCACTTCTTGCTACATTGTTCTCCCTCTCCATAATTCATGCAGCAAGACTGCCCTAATACAGTAGTAGGGAAGATAGCATAGAGATGTAAGGCTCCTGTAATATTGCCAGTCTTTGGTTAGCAATAGATTATGAGAAGTGAGGGAGATAAAAAAAATCAAAGAGAATGCCAAGGTTTTAAAATAAAAGAACCATTGGTGGTGGCCCTGATTGAGATAGTTAATCAAAAATCAGAAGGAGAAGTAGTACCTTATGAAAAGACAATGTCTTCTTTGAACACGATGATCATCCAGGTAAAGTTGTTCAATGGACAAATAGGAATATGAATCTAAAGCTCAGAAGAGAGGTCAGAGCTTCAAATGTTGATTAGAGGTTCCTATGTGTAGGAAGAAGTATTATTGATAGTTAATGTGTCAACTTAAAAAAAAAAGAGAAGCAAAAGAGACTCCAGGGGGGCAGCTAGGTGGCTAAGTGGAAAGAGCACCAGCCCTGAAGTCAGGAAGACCTGAGTTCAAATCTGGTCTCAAATACTTAACATTCCCTAGCTACGTGACCCTGGGCAAGTCACTTAATCTCAATTGCTTCAGCAAAAAGCAAGAGAGAGAGAGAGAGAGAGAGAGAGAGAGAGAGAGAGAGAGAGAGACTACAGGACTGGGTCTTAAGGAGAAAAAAAAGATTCTTCAAACTTTTTGCATCCTAAAGTTTTACTTAAACCACTGATTCTATTGGTCTGGAGCAATACTGTTAATGAGTGATATTATTGAGGATGCAAAAAGAGAAGAATAAGGAAAAGGACAAGAAGCAATAAAAAAAGTTGTAAAGCTGACAAAGGAGGTAGTGTCCAAAGAGGTGGTCAACAGAATGAAAAACGCAGAGAGCTCAAAGACAAAAAACAAATGCATTGATGATCTTCTGAAATAGCAGTTTCATTAGGATGGTGAAGGTGGAAGCCAAATTCAGAAGGCTGAAAGACTATTTGATGATGAAGTATAGATGGTGAGAAAACATCTGGATTTTTAGGTTATATCTAAGCATATCTGTAAATAAATGGGAAGAATCCAAAGTCCAAGAAAATAGAATCTAACAGGAATAAGAATACTAATATATCTGTGGTTAGAGAAAAAATGGTTTGTTATTGAGGATATATAACCAATATAAAAAAGATCAATAGTTAATGATCTATAAATCAATTAAATTTCTATCAAAGGCTATGAACTCATTTAACAATAGTCAAACACAGTATTTCTCTGTGTGTATGTATATATATGGATATGTACATGCGCAAAGAATAATTAGGAGGGTATTGAATAAAATTAATTTATTTCTTTAATCAAAAAAAATGTTCTGTACATTAAAAAGAATGCTTTCTTTAGAAAATTAGTGACCAGTTCACTATGAGGAAGACTTTAAGGCTAGTAACATATAATGACAGGATATAAGATTCAAAATATCACAGATATAGAGCTGGTACAGATAGCAGAAGACATCTAATCCAATCTTCTTGTTTGACAGTTGAGGAAACTGAGGTCTAAAGAATTTGCTTAAGGTAACAGTAAATGGCAGAGATGAATTTTGAATCTAGATCATCTGACTCAAGTGAAATCTTCATTAGAATATATGTAAATGAAATATGCTTTAAAATATATTTACCTAGCCCAGAGGGGGAAAAATGTGTTAAATGCTATACGGCAATAAAAAATGTAAGATGAAAATTGCATTTTTAAGTGACTACTAGTGAAACAATAAGAAGAGACTGAAATTTCTCTCTCTTTTTAAAAATAGCTGATAGACTGGGTTAGGGAGATTTATCACTTTTTAATTAAGTTAGTGTCAACTCATAAGGTTTATTTTAGTACAAATCTGTTGGCCAAAGTCTTTCTGGTGAAAGCTGCTCCTTATTGAATGAAGCCATACGTATTCATGGGATATTTCACCGTGAGCTGAAGCTGTTCCTTGGACTCAGCTGCCACATTTTTAACAAGAATGACTATGAGTTATTGTGATTTCTATGTGCCCAGCAATGTTATGGAAATGGGTTTAAGATCAATCTCTGTTGTTTTAAAACCCTGAGTACTAGATCCCACAGTATAGAGAAAAATGAACCCTGAGAGAGGTCTTGCCTATATAGGACTAAGCTAAGTACTAAGGTTCATTATGTGTTATCAGAGTCCTGATTGAAATAAATCATCTTTTGAATTTAAGGTGTAAAAGATTTGAAGAATTTTTTTCCCTTAAGAGCCAGCCCTGGGGTCTCTTCTACTTCTTTCTTTTTTTTTTTTAATTTGTCTATGCTTTCTTTTTTTCAGCAAATCATTAATTCCTTCAAAGAGTATTTATGCAGACAACTTCCATTTCTATATATGCAGTTATCATCTCTCATTCTCCAGTTCCACATGACCAGCTGCATGTTGAACACTTCCAACTAGAAGTATCATATGCATCTTTAATTCAATACATTTAAAATAGAGTTCATTATCTTTTCTAAAAAAATAAAACTCACTTTAATATTTCTGCCAATGGAACCATCATGATTTTAGTCTGCTCTGTTCATAACCCTGGATATCATAATCCTTGCTACTTCAGCCTGCCTCACCTTCTGTATTGAATCTGTTGCCAAATTTTGTCAATTCTACTTCTGCAGTATCTTTCTCATATATTTAAGCCTTCATCACAACTTACCTAAATTATTACAATAACTTCCTAGTTCATATCCCTGAATGTAATCTCTTTACTCCTCTCATCATTTCTCCATACAGCTATCAAATTGACATTCCTAAGGTATAGTTCTGCTCAAGAAGTTTTAGTGGTTGCCTATTTCTCCCAGGATAAAATACAAATCCTTCATTTGGCATTTATAACACTTCACATTGTTCACTAGCATACTTCTCATACACTAAATATTTCAGATGAATTCACCTATTAGCTAATCCCTATTCACAATATTCCATCTCCCTCCTCTGTATCTTTTCAAAGGCATTAAACTCTCCCCACCATGCAAAGAATACATGCTCATGGCTTCCTTCAAGGTTAGCTCAGAACAGCTTTCTATTTGAATCCCTTCTTGATTGTAGCAATTATTAAGTTACATTCTTCTAACCCTAAAATTGATGCATATATTTTATATTTAGTTTTCTCTGTATTATTGTTCCCACTCCCCCAGTAGAACATGTTTTCTGAATACAGGAATTATTTTTATTTTTTTCTTGGGTCAAACATGAACATATGTTCATTGGCTTAATAAGTGTTTAATTGTTGGATTGAATTGAAAGGTGGAATAAGTAGAAAGCACAATGTAAGAAAAGGCTGGACAATATATAGGAATGAAATTGTACAACATTTCAAATAGGAGGTTATGCTTTATTTAATTACCAATGGGAAGCACCTGAACATTTAGGGGCAGAAGAGTAATATGATTAGAAACATATAAATATGCATGACTGGTACACTATTTATATTATTAGAGTACTTAACATAACTTCCTTTTCAAAGACCTTCTTACAATGCTTTTTTATTTTTTATTCCAAGACATTGGATTCCAAAGAGTTGTAATTTTTTGGCTTATCTGCAAAACTCAAAAAAACTTACATGTTCTTTAGTCATTTTTGTGCACACCATGTTATTTAACTATAATTTACATGGAGCTAAAAAGAAATCGTATCTAAACTTTATATTCCATCCCTGAACTTTGCCTGCAAACAAAATACTTAATAATTATTTAAAAAATGTATGAATGAATAGATAAGTGAATAAATGATAAATGACTATGTTTTACATTGACATCTTGATGACATTCTAGAAATAAATAACAAAACTAAAAATAAATAAAATGTTTCCCTCTTTTATCTTATAGATGTGTATGATCCTCTCTGTGCCATGGTGAGATATTCGTGAATAAATACTATGTTTATGTGAGCTATATTTTATAATTTAAATTTTTCAAAGAGGCATGACAATTAACCACAAGATTTGTAGAAGGCTAGTACTTACAAAACACCTAAAACTGTTCAAGAGAGTCATGAATATTAAAGAAATTTTTTTTTAAAGAAAGCAAACAAATGAAGATTCATCTATGGTATCACTAGGCTCAAGGGTGATGATCCCATAACATTACTGAGTTCTGAAGTCATCATGTCACATAGGGTAGCCTGCTACAATCTCATTTAATAATGATGTACAGACTATGAATTTAAAGAGATATCATATGGCTGTAAATGACACTATTAAAGTATTACTCTTTTATTATTTAGAAGCAAGTAGAGGCCTACAAACATGATGGCAAATAAATACTTCTCTGTTCATGTAATATGAAATAGGTTTTTTTTTTTCCTTTTGACTTAAAGCTATTCATTAAAATTGATCGGCTAGTTATAATTCAGGATTGACTACTGTGTTTTGAGAACTCACCTTAAAGAAGAACCAATTTGTGACAAGAAATCCATGAACAAATTCCTTTAAGTTGCTACAGGACATGAATTTTGTAACCATTATGTGATTTGGACAGTGAGGTAACATTTAAATATCAGTTCCCTGTGACTAGAGATATGTCAATAATGCTAAGAATAGAGAGATGTTGGAAAGAACTGGCTGACTCAGCTGATCCTAATATTTGCTGACTTCTTACTGTTGAAAATAGTCACCTATCTACTTCCACTCACCAGTCTCAATTTGGCAGAGATTGTGATAGATTGATAACACATGCAGTACTGTATGTAATTCAAAGATAAACTGTATTCATTTACATTTCAGCTCTTAAAGTCTATGCTACATAACAATATTGTACTTAAGAAGGAAACACTGCAGTAATAGTATGCATGAGATACTTATATTAAGCCTATCTCTCAATTTGCATGTAGAAGTATATTTAAAGGGGGGGGCATGTCAAGGTAAAAACTATATTCCTACTCATATTATTGATACAGAGTAAACTACAAATGGAAATGAATTTAAGAACCTAATATACAAATCACTTATATTTTGCTTACTTCTAGAAAATCACACAGCTTCTATCTTTATTTTGTAGTTATTTCCTGGTTCTCATTTACCACAACTGATTTATGTTCTGGTTATGCAATACTAAAGGTGAAAATAAGAGAAATTTTCATCTTTTATTTGCTCTGAAATGTTTAATCTGATCTGAATGTTTTACAGTATATTTATTTGTGCTGAATTATAATAAATCAACTTCTTGATTCACACCTTTGAGATCTTAGTCTTCATATTCTGAGTATATTAATTGAAAACAGCTATGTGGCTCAGTGGATAGAAAACTGAGCCTGGAGTCAGGTAAACCTAAGTTCAGATTCAGTCTCATATACTTTTACTAGCTGTAAGACCCTTAATCTCTTTTTGACTTAATTCACTAGAGAAGGAAATAGCAAAGCATTCCAGATTCTTTACAAAGAAAACTCCAGTATTGGATATTATTGGTGTGCTATGGTCCACAGAGCCAGGAAGATTAAGACATGATTGAATGACAATTCCACAAATGTTTGTTTTCTACTTGTAGTTATACTATTTTTATTGGTGTAACATTGTTTCAATAAATGTTTAGGCAGACACTGTTGGTGGAGTTGTGAACTAATCAAACCAAGTGGAGAGCAATTTGGAACCATACTCAAGGAGCTATAAAAGTGTACGTACTCTTTTATCCAGCAATATCACTGCTGGGTTTATATTCCTAACACATATAATAGAGAGGAGAGAGCCTATTTATTAAAAAAAAAGGAAAGAAAAGAAAGAAAGAAAAAAAAGGTTTTTTTGGTAGTGGTTCAGATTTGGAAATCAGAGAGATGTCTATCAATTGAGGAATGGCTAAACAAGCTGTAGTGTATGATTGTGATAGAATTCCAATTGCGTTAAGAAATGACAAGAAGGATGATTTGAGAAAAAAACCTATAAAGACTTACATGAATTGATAGAAAGGGAAGTAAGCGGAACTAGTAGGACATTGAACAAAGTAACAGCCAATATTGTACAATAATGAATTGTGAATGACTTGGTTTTTCTCTGCAATACAATGATCCAAGACAATCCCAAAAGACTCATGATGAAGTTTGGTATTTGCCTCCAGAGAAAGAGCTGATACTGTCTGAATATAGACTGTACCATACTATTTTTCACTTTTTTCATTCTTCTGTTTTATTCAAGTCTTTTTAGACAAAATGACTAATATGGAAATGTTTTATATGATTATGCAAGAATAAAATATATCAGATTGCTTATCATCTCAGGAAAGGGGAGAGAGGAAAGGAAGGGAGAGAAAAAATTTGAAACTCAAAACTTAAAAAAATGTTAAAAATTGCTCTAATGTAATTGGAGAAAATAAAATATTATTTAAAAAACAAATATTTAGACTACTTTAAACTTGTTCCTCTTGGCATTTATATGCAAACAATAGAAGCACTTTTTCTGTCAATTTTTTTCACAACTATTTTTCATTAAAAATGAAAATTTTGGAATATAAGTCAAATTCACTTCT
>JAJPUD010019857.1:15010-25266 GCA_023553655.1 Myrmecobius fasciatus
TTTTCATTAAAAATGAAAATTTTGGAATATAAGTCAAATTCACTTCTCAAGTGAAATGAATTTGACAACTGAACACTGAAAGACCGAATACTATGGATTTCTTTTAAATAAAGATATTCTAAAAACTAAGATCATTGTTTTCATTTCAAGACTATCAGACTATTTTAAAATCATTGATTTTTGACTGGAAGTTATTTTTATTACCCATTTATCTAATCCCATTATTTTATAATCCCATTATAAATGATGGTGGTAAGCATCACAATCAAGTCCTGTGACTCTTGATCTAAATCTTTTTACTACACTGTGTGCTTTCCTTGTTGAACTGGCTTTATCTGAGCAAATAGTAGTACAAAGTGTAGAATTGAGAGAACTGTTAAGATAACTCAGTTAAATACTTTAAGGTGATTTCAGACTTCAAAGTACAACTAGATATAAAAGAGAAGGCATTTTGGAGGAGGGAGTAGTCAGTAGCAAAACACTTGAGGACAGACAGGGTGAAAAGAGAGAGAATAGAATAAATGGCGAGGAATGAATTTAGCAATAGTAATTATAGAATTTTGAAGAAAGTTTCTCTGGCAATACCTTATTTTTCAAACATAGAAGGAACTGAGTCAAATCTACTTATTTAATTTATTATTTTTTAGGAGAGGCAAAAAGGAATTTATTGCTTTCTCATGAGAAAGGATACATCCAGTGTCGACCAAAATGGTGTCAGCAAAGGAGTGCAAAGGTAAGCAGTTCTCAGTAAGTTTTTATGGACCCTAAAGTGGAGACCCCATAAGCTCTTCAGAGGTTATGAGAGAATTTTCTCCAGCAACAAAAGAGTTCTAAACAAAAACATTTGTTCAACAAAGAGGGAGATTTGTAGCCTTGCCCTTTTCCCATCCTGAGTCACAAGAGGAAGTGTGGTGTGAAAATGTGGATGCTCTGAAAGGATTTCAACAGTGGAAAGCTAGGGACAAAGAATAAAAGATTCTTTTCAAATCTCTAGTTATCACCCTAATCACAAAACCCAGTTCCTGCCCTTAAGGAACTTGTATTCTTACATTATTTTGAGAGAGAGAACCTCCACTCTGAACACCCACTGATGTCCATGTAGGTTTCAACACTCCAATTTAAGTCTCATTTCTCCAATTTAATCTTCACCACTGTGGAAACCAAACAAATGCCCATCAATTTTTCACAATTCTCCCCCCCCTCCTTTTAAAAAAATAATTTAGTTTTCACATTCTTTTCTAACACCTAAAATTTGGCTAATACTTTTTACATCCCCCTTCATGAAAGTCTATTAACTTCTGCAAAGCTCTCCTTATACAGGATGAATAATTAATGCCTGAATTTTCTGCTAATTCTTCTAAAAGGGTTGTACTATGAGTATTCTCTCTTATCTGCCAAAAACCTATCCAGAGTTTTTCTATTTTTCTATGCTATTCTGTTAGTAGCATCTAACTATTCTGCTATCTCATTCACTGCCTCTCTAGTGTAAATTAAAATTTACCCGCCAGAGTAGGAGTGACCCAAATCCAGAACTAACTAGATTTCTAGCCTTGAATTCATCAGTTACTATTCTTGACTTTCTTCTTTGTATGTCAGGGTAAAAGGAATAGCCAATTGGATCAGTGCACAGATGTCCACTCAGTTCCTGGGTAAGAAGATTTGAAGTGCTCCCTCCACAATACCATCCAAGGTTTGAGTATGCTTATTCCTGAGAAATTGCTAGTTTCCAACTGAGTCAAATTTATAAAAAATAAGAGCCATGCCCCAATTGATAAATAATCAAAAGATATGTATGACATGCCCAAAAGGCTATAAATTCATGCATAAACTTTGACCTAACAATATTACTACTAGTCACAAATACCAAAAAAATATTTTTTTTTAAAAAAAAAGAAGGGTAAAAGACTTATATATACAAAAATACTTGTAGCAGCTCTCTTCTCAGAGCAAAAAAAAAAGGAACTTGAGGGGATCCCCATCAACTGTGAAATGGCTGAAAAAATGTGGTATGTTATTGTCATGGAATATTATTGTTCTATGGGAAATGAGCAAGATACTCTCAGAGAAAAAAGAATTAGAAAGTCATTCATAAATGCAAGCAAAGTGAAATTTATGGTATACAAAGTAATAGCAATGTTCTGGGATGACCAGCTGTAAATGACTGCTATTATCAGCAATACAATGATCCATGACTGTTCTGAAGGACTTATAATGAAAAATCCTATCCATACCCAGAGAAGAAACTGATTGTATCTGAATACAGATCGAAGCATATTCTGTCTCTGTCCCTGTCTCTCTTTTTCTTCTTAACCTTACTTTTCTTTAGTATTTTTTTTAATTTTTATTATAGTGGTTGATCTATGTTTTCTTTCACAACATGACTTTTATGGAAATGTTCTACAAAATTGAACTACAAAATCTAAAATTATCTTTTTATTATTATTATTAAATCTTCCATATGCCAACAGAGATAAAAACAGGAACAAATGAAGATATACGGAGAGAGTGATGAATTATTTGTATTTTGGCTTTTGATCCCATTTAACATAGCATATCCTTCAACAATGTATTAAAAAGTGTTATTTGGAATTTACCTCTTCAGAGAATATGAATCAAAGAGTAGTTAACAGTACTACAATGGCCTCCTGTAAGGAAATGACCAATTATGCCCCATAAGGGCCAATGATACATATAATTTTTACAAATGGTTCGGAATAAGAAATGTTCATTAAGTTTATAGATGATGGCACATTGTTAAGAAAGGCTAATACCTTCAAAGATAGAATTACAAGTCAAAATTACCTTGGAAAGTGGCAGAAATAGGCCAAAATAACAAGGACATGTGTAATGTTATAGTCAGAGAAAAGCAACAAAAAAGCATAGTCATTGGATAGCAAGTTACTTTTGCTTAAAGATGATAAGAAGAATCTGGGTTAAAGTCAAATACTTTCACATGATTACTACTTCAAAATAAAACAACATAAAAAACTCTAGAATAATCCAGATAACCTAATTTTTCTATTTCATTTTACACATGAAAGGAGTCATATACCTAATTAGGAGAAAACTATGAATGCATTCAGGAAATTAAGTGGTGGGTGTTTGGCTTCAGGGTGTTTTATGTGCCTTCAATTAAGATGACATATCACTATGTGAAGTACAAATGAAGTGACCACTACATGAAGTTAATTATTGCCTAAATGATTTTAGATTTAGCCAAAATGGTATATCTAACTCTAATAGCCAAGCCTCAGCCTTGGATTACTCTCACCTTGTCACCTGTGCTCTTACATATATATTTTGTGAATGTATGAAGGTAGAGAAATGAAGGTAGAGAAAATAACACAATTTTTCCAATCGGGTTTATTGCAAATGTATATTACAAGGTCACTTTCTTCATGTTCTCATCCAGAATCATCTGGGTCTAGTGGCCAGATATAGATCAGGAAAACTGGAGATAGCCCTGGATACAGTGGAATACCTTGGTCTTTTTTAAGCTAATGTTTTTAACAGATCTCAGTTTGACTGAGACCACAACCAATCAGTTATTAACACTTCATAGCAATTGAGACAAAGAATGACCTCTTTTACCTAGTCAAAAAACAAAACAAATCAACAAACTAACAAAAACAGCCCACATTCAAATTAAATCTGAGATAAGAAGATCCAAAGGGTTTCTGGCCAAAACAGAAATGATTGGTATTTTCATTCACTCTAAGTCAATCTGAAGACCTGTTAGCTTAAAAAGACCTAGGTCTCCTTCTGCATTTAGGGCCATATCCAGATCTGATCTATATCTGACCATTGGACTGAAATGGCTCTGGAGTAGAAAATGAGGCAGGTGACCTTACACAGCTCTCCCTCACTTAAAATTAAATTTCCTTGAATGTCATGGCATCATCTCCCTGATGTTGTGGTTCTCTTGGAGAATGAAGGACGAACAACAACAGGAGGAAGTGGCCATACTCCATAATACTTTGAAAAGCCAAACTCAAGGCTTTTCAAATGATCCTATTCCAAGCTATCTACTCTAACAGATTGCCCCCTTTTTCATTCCTATTTTTTCAATTATTTTCTCTATTTGTTTCATTTTCTTCTATCTATAACTTGCCTGTCTCACTTCTCAAAAAGCCCTCACTTGTTCCTTCCATCAAGGCTAACTATCATCTTATATCTCTTCTGCCCTTTATAAGCATTAAAAATATTTCACAATATTAAAAACTGTTTTTCCATAGTCATCAACCCTTGTCAAAGCTACTAATAATTTTTCATGTTACTAAGTAGTACCTTAGCAAGTATTCAATTATACAAACATCACACACACACACACATACACACACTTGCTGTGCTAATTGCTAGTTTTTTATTAATTTATTTAATTAAATTTTCCCACTTACATGTAAAAATTTTGGTTTTTTTTAAAAATGTTCTCTTCCAAATTCTCTTTCTCCTTTTTGCCTCTCACTCATCCTTAAGAAAAGTGATTTGAGGGGCAGCTAGGTGGCGCAGTGGATAGAGCACCAGCCCTGAAGTCAGGAGTACCTGAGTTCAAATCTGGTCTCAGACACGTCCTAGCTGTGTGACCCTAGGCAAGTCACTTAACCCCATTTACCTCAGCAAAAAAAAAAAAAAAAAAAGTGATTTGATATTTATTATGTATGTGAAGTCATGCAAAACATTTTCATATTAGCCATGTTGCAAAAGATAACATAATCCAAAAAAAAGCCAAAAAAAGAAAGAAGAAAAGAAAGAACAATAAAGATGAAGAAAGTTTAAAAAAAGTATTCTTCAATTTTACATTCATTGTTCATCAGTTCTTTCTCTGGAAGTGGATAGCTTTTTTTTCATTATGGGTTCTTTAGGATTCTCTTGGGGTCTTGATCAAAGTAGCTAAGACTTGATCAAAACATTATAATATTACAATTGCTATGTACATTGTTCTCTTGGTTCTGTTCATTTCAGTTTGACTCAATTTATAAGTTTTTCCAGGTTTTTCTGAAACCATCCTACAAATTATTTCTTATAGCATGATAATATTCCATCACAATCATATATCCCACTTTGGTTAGTCATTTTCAGTTGATGGTCATCTCAAATTCCAATTCTTTGCCATCACAAAAAGAGGTGCTATAGGAAAGTGCTTTTCCCTTTTCTTTGATCTCTTTTGAATACAGGTCTACTCTACTGCTAGGTCCAAGAGTATGCAGAGCTTTATAGCTTTTTTGGGTGCAGTACTAAATTGGTCTTCACAATGATTAGACAAGTTTACCACTTCACCAACAATGCATTAGTCTCATTTTTTTCTATATTCCTTTTTTGTCATGTTAGCAAATCTGATAGGTATGAGATAGTTTTTCAAAATTTTGCATTTCAGATATTTTTTCATATTTCAGATAATTTGTGTTTACTAAATAGTTATTTAGATAATTTTTCATATGACATTGGTAACTAACTCCTGTAAACTGCCTATTTTTGACCATTTTTCAACTAGGAAATGACTACTATTTTTGTAAATTTGGCTCAGTTTCCTATTTAACAAAAGAAATCTTTATCAGAGGAACTTAATGTAATTTTTTTTTTGCTTTCCTGTTTTTCTTCTATTTTGGCATCATCATCATTTTTTTTTGCATGTACCTTTTAATTTCATGTAAATAAGATTATCTATTTTACTTTTTCCAGTTCTCTTTATCTCTTGTTTGGTCACAAACTCTACACTTATCCACAGGTCTGACATGTATATTTTCTCATGCTCTCCCAACTTATAAAGTCATTATTTATGTCATGTATCCATTTTCACATTATCATGGTATATAGTGTGAGGTATTGTTCTATGTCTGTTTCTACCAAACTGCTTTACAATTTTCCCAACAATTTTTGCCAGTTATTAAATTTCTAGCCCCAATGCTTGAATCTTTGGGTTTATCAAACATTAGATTACTTTGATTATTTGCTATTGTGCATTGTGCACCTAGTATTTTCCTCTGATTCACCACTCTATTTCTCAGGTAGTACCATTTTTTTTGGATGATTTCCATTTTATAATATAGTTTAAAATCTGGAACTGCTAGGCTACCTTCTTTCATATTTTTTTTCATTCATTCCCTTGATATTATTAACCTATTTTTCCAGATGAATTTAATTATTTTTAGCTCTATGAAATAATTCTCCAGCAGTTTATTATTAGTTATTAATCATGCATCATTAATATTATAGTTAGTTGTTTTAATAGTGATTAAGTATTTTTGAAGATGCATGCATCATTTTTTTCATATAGAAAGATAAATGATTTAACTTTATTGTATCTCTTATGTTTTATCTTTAATATTTACCTTTAAAAACTTCACTTACGTATTGTATTTAGAAGTGACATTTTCCTTTAAGCCCTGGTCTTCTCATCAGGGATCCCTGAAAGTACTCTATTTCATTAAATATTTATTTTTCCTTTGAATAATTATATACTGAGTTTTTTTGAATAGGTTATTTTTGGTTGTAGTCAGTTCTTTTGCTTTCTAGAATATATTATTCTAAGCCCTTTGAGATTCCTTTAATGTAGAAGTTTCTATATTTTTTGTGATGCTGACTGTGGTTTCACAATATTTGAATTGTTTCTTTCAAGCTGCTTACAATATTTTATCTTTGAGATCTGGAATTTGATTATAATATTTCTTAAAATGTTCATTTTGGGATCTCTTCTAGGTGGCAATTGGTGGATTCTTTCAATTTCTATTTTATCCTCTGGTTTTAAAATATCAGGTCAGTTTTCCTTAATAATTTCTTCAAATATGACATCTTTGCTCTTTTTTTGATTATGGCTTTCAGATAGTCTAATAATTTTTAAATTATCTTTCCTTGATCTATTTTCCAGGTCTATTGTTTTTCTACTGAGATGTTTCATATTTTCTTCCTCCCCCCTTCATTCTTTTGACTTTTTATTTTATTGTTTCTTAGAGTCTCTTGAAGTCATTAGCTTCCACTTGCCCGATTCTAATTTTTAAGAAATTGTTTTTTTTCAGTGAGTTTTTTTTACCTCCTTTTCCATTTGATCAATTCAACTTTTTAAAGAGCTCTTCTATTTAGGGGATTTTTATGTTTCTTTATCTTTTGGCCAATTCTATTATAAGATATTTTTTTCAGTATTTTATGCCTCTTTTACCAACCTGGTAATTGTCTTTTCATAATTGTCTACCTTTGCATTCATTACTTTACCTAAATTTTCTTCTAATTCTCTTATTTGATTTTGAAAATTATTGTCCAATGATTTTGGAAAGAAAAGTCATTTTCCAATTTATTTGTTTTTGAGGCTTTGCTTATAGCTGTTTTGATTTGGTTGTCTTCTTTGAATTTGTTTTTTGATCTTACCTGTCACATTAGTAGTTTTATAGCCAAATCCATTTTTGTTATTTGTTCATTTTTCCACCATATTTTTTTGATTTGGAACTTTACATATATATTGGATTCTATTACCAATATGGGCTGTGGGGAGTATTGTCTCAGGCTTTAGACTTTTCACCCTGTTATTTTCAGGGCAAGCCCTGAGGGTTTGAAAGTTTTCACTGCTTTCAAGATTGTGTGATCTGGTGAAAAGAGTGGACACTGATCTTGTTCTACACTCTAGTTTTTACTCAGAAAGAATCATTGATCTCCTGGAATTGTGACTAATAATGCTCCTCAAGACCTTTACTTCCTTGGTACCAGAAGTAACAATACACATGCGCAGTAAGTTGGACCTAGAATTAAATAGGTGGAGGAGTGTAGAATGAATTGCTTTAAGGATATTGCAAAAATAGTTTAATATCACCAAACTGCCAGAAACAAAGACCTATCCTTTTAATTACCAATATTCTACTTGTTTTCAATGTTGTTATATAGCTGACAGACATGAAATTCAATTGTCTCACAAAAATTGAAAGTTAGCATCACATAGGTAATAAAGACATGAAGGAGAAATGCTAACAGATCACAACATATAATAAGTAAGGAAATTCAGTGAAATTCAGGAATAAAGGATCAGGAAAATGGAAAATATAAAACTATGGGTTGGTTATGTGGTGAAAGTGAGCTATGATAACTGGACAGCATGAGTACTCTACTGCTTACTTCAGAAAAATAAGCCTCCAGAAAATTACATGATTATCTGATAGTGAATTTAGAGGACACAGGCAAAAGTTTAATGTAATGGCATGAGTAGGTTGTTATCTGAATCATTGAATGCGAATACCTGCATTGAGATCACAAATTCAATTGAGCTTGAGTATTTGAGCCACATCTATATTCATTTAAGATTTTTCTTTGCTTTCTCATATTAATCTTATTGACAATAATGTAACCATTCTGTACATTATATCTTTGGTCTACATTTTTTGCTCTTCATTACTTTTTAGATGTCTTCCTGCATATCCAATAATATGGATTCAATATATCCAATGTTGGAAATATAATGGAATATTCCATTATTCCATTATGTTGAATTCCAAACAAGTTCTTCATCTTCTCCATTATTTTGTCAGTAATTTCCTTGGGATATCTAGTCTAAGCAATAGAATCTATGGGTCATTGTGCGTATGTATTTTTATAACTTCTCTTCCTTAGTTTTTAATTGTTCAGAATGATTGAGTCAATTCCTATTTTCACCAGTAATGCATCACTGTACTTCTCTTCTTGAAAACTTTCCAACACTGAGATTTCCCATCTTTTGGTATCTTTGCTAACTTGATGGGTATAAATTGAATTCTTTTGGCTTCAATTCACATTTCTCTGATTATCTATGATCTGAAATATATGTTCCATTTATTATTGATCTTATTTTAGAAATCTTTCATTTGCATTGACAACTAATTTATTGAGAAATGGTTCATAAGTTTGCAATATTTTCCTATACAATTCATATACTAGTTTTCAATTAGAATTATTTCGTGGCAATATCTTTTCCATTATATTTTACTCAAATTCTAGCCATATCAATTTTATATTTGTTAAACTTTAAAAATATGATGTTTGTGTTTTTATGATTTTTTCCATGTCTAATTATAACTTTTCTCTATATGTAACTCTGAAATATACAACTTTCCATCATTCTCTAATATTTTGTGTTTTGAATTTTGATATTTATATTTATCCACTCAAAATCTATTCTGATATTGGGTATATCCTATTATGTAAAGCTATTAATGCTTCCCCATTTTCCCATCAATTCTTGTACTTTATTAGTCCTTTTCCTCAGTAGTCTGTGGTCTTAGATTTATCATATGCAGTGTACATATGTTTCTAGTAGTATGATATAGTAGTTAAAACACTGAATCTAGAATAAAAACCTGTGTTTAAATTCTTGCCTTTAGATACTTAATAGTTCTTTAACTTAGGGCAAGTAACTTCTTTTTTGTTACAACTGTTAAATGGAGAGTGTAATAGAATCTAGGTTATGTGAAGGTCAAATGGTATATTTAAATTGCCTTATGAATGATAAAACAATCTGGATAATATTTTAAGTCATATAAACCATAAAACCTTCTATAAATGTTATCTATTGCTATTTTTAGTAATAGTTTTTATTCACCTAATATCTTACATGGTTCTATTTTTTTGTTGTTGGAATTGTCCTTTCCTTTCAATACTAAGTACTGTGGGTAATTACCATTTTCCAGTGTGCCTTAAGGTCTTGCACCCTTCTTTTGATGTTTTCTATATTTTTAAATGAATTTTTTATTATTTTGTTTAAGTCAATAAAATGATTCTTTTCTGACACAGTCAAGGGGCAGAGCCAAGATGGCGGAGTGAAAAGGTGACTTTCTGCCTCTCCTCCAATCTTCTCTCAAATCAACAATAAAATAAGCCTCTGAACTGATCTTCAAGTCAATTAACTCAGAAATATTTGGGCACAGCTCTCTGGATAACTTCATATCAGGTTAGTCGGACTCAGACAGAGAGATAAATAGATGACCCCTGTGCAGGCCAGAAGTGAGAGGGGGACTCAGCTCAGCTCATTGTGGCAGAAATTCCAAACTCCAAACTCCAAATTCCAAACACCTGGAGTTTATCTGAGGCACTCGGGACACTCTGCCCTGATTGGGGGCAGGTGTTATGGCAGACTTGCCTTGTTTAAGGAGTAATTCGGACTCAGTCCTAGCCCCCATCGGCCCAGCACCTTAAGTCAACTCGCCGAAGTGCCCCAGGGCAAAGCTTTTTGCAGCCGCCATTTTTTTCCCTACCTTAAAGAGATATCCGTGCTATCTAAAAAAAAAAAAAAAAAAAAAAAAAAA